>ML808485.1:161801-173543 GCA_009831015.1 Picea engelmannii | reverse complement strand
TTGGGCAAATTACAGAGTGCTAACACTTACAACCATGGATGTAGTGCAGCAGCTTCACCAAGCTCCCTTTGTCCAGACCCTTGCTCAAATAATCCACACACAGAATGATGATGCTTTACTGTGTCTCCTCATACCTTCTTATGAGATCATAAGTTAGGTACAATTTTCAATCTCCATCCCCCCTTTCACCATGAAGAGTCCTCCTTATATAGGCTTTGAGAGGCCCAACCACTTGAGAGCTCTTTGGGATAAGTTGAGGATTCTTCTCCTTCAGTTGTGGATCTTCCCTAAGATCATGCCTTAACCTTCTATTTGAATCGAACTACCTTCATAAGTTGAGAGGATTCTTCCCTAATTTGTCTCAACAAACCAAAATTCGCTCAAAAAGGGTAGCGCTCTCCCAAAATGGGGCACAGAGCATTGTAGCACTCCCCCAAAGAAGCCCAAGGAGCATTAACACTCCCTGACAGTGCATAGGGGAGCGATGCCTTCCAAAATTGATATTTAAGTGGTTTTTTTAGTGGCAAAAGGTTTGTACTCCTTATCAACTGATTTCTCTTCTTCAAAACTAGTCTTTGAGGTGTCTTCAGTGTCCTTATGATGTCGTTAGAGGCACGACATAGGCTAGATGGCAGTATGATGTTTGCGATACTTGCGACACTTGTGGTAAATATGCGACACTTACAACACTTGTAATGATGACACTTGCGACACTATTGAAGTGAGTAATTTTGATGTGTAACAGTAATATGGATGGCCAGTGCCCGATTCAGTGTCTCAGCCCTCCACAATGGTGTTGGGTGTGTTATATTCTTTGCATGTGTGTATGTGGGCGCGTTAGATATGACAATTGCGTCTGACGATCCCTCGCACTAGTGCTATGTCTGTGTCATGTGCATCGAGCGCTTTCCTGTGGGGGGCAGGTATGCCCCCCCTGGTTACGCGCAGCGTTCGAGGCAGCGCCCCGAAAAAAAAAATTGGGCGTTTTTCGCTATTTTTAGCGGTTTTGTAAATTAATCTCGGATTAAGGGATTGGGGTTTTGGTATCTAAGGAATACCTAAAAACATTGTATATATATTGTATAGTGAATGGTGAAATTTGATATAATGAATATAAGAAAGGTTTATCTGGTTGAGGGTTTCTGGTATAAATCTTTGTGTACTATGTGAATGAGCCATTGATTAATTTATGTTCAGGATTAAGAATCTATATGCATTGCTTTACTTCACAGGTTTAAAACTTACAAATGGTACCCGTTAACGTGGATTTTCAATTGGGAAGCACTATTAAAGAGTAAAGGCCTCTTGAGAATACGCCATAGCTTCAACACTAGAGGTATAGAAATTGATGAAACAGTGAGCAGCGACCTCCCAAGGAGCAGCACAACGAAAGGCAATTTCAAAGACTACAGCAGGGGACACACCAGAGGTGACTTGGTCAATGGAAATAGCGAAAGGCACTCCACAATCCGAGGAAGCTCCAACACCAGTGAAGACAGAGGAAGCATATCCAGAGGCGGTATTGACAACGATAGTAATAGAGACAGCCACAACAGAAGCAAAATTAAAGAAAGCAACACCAACTTCAGCGCCATCCCCAACCGAGTCAAAGAAAACACCAGTAATTGGAGGAGGGTATTTACAGTCAGTCTAATTGCCAATATTTCACAATGCCCAGCTCATGAAAGATCGAAGGATGAATTGGTGGATGATAACTTCTCCACCACTCAACAACTAGCTCTATGTCTAGATTCTCATAGCTCCACACTCACCTTCACTCTGGATACACTAGCTCATCATCGCACCTTAATCAATCAGTTACAAGATGAAGTCGAATTCCTCAGATGCCAAGGGGAGCGCATGGAAGCAATTCAGGAAGCCAGGACATCCAACTCTTTAGCACAAAGCCATAACGAGGAGACAGGAGGCAGGGCAGACCCAATTCTGCCCGATCTGAATGTAGCACTTGAGCCCCCACCAGAGAAAGATCGAGCCTAAGAAGATCAGTAAGGCACTTCAAAATTTTGTAAAAATTGCATAAATAAATCTTTCTGAAAGATAGTTCTAAGATAGATTCGAAAAGCTTAGATATCAGAAGTAGAATCTTTGACAGACTCTTTGTTGTAAACTTTTGATGAAAATTTTGTAGCTGGTATCCTCTACCAGTATCCTCTTTTGTACTATGCAACCTCGGTTGTGCCTTTTATATGTATAAAATTTCAGTTTTTGTAAATAAAAAAAATTGGTTCTAGCCATTTTTGAGGATTTTTAAAAAAGTGAATGGTGTGGAGACATCATTTATTATTTGAACAATTTTGCCATATCGAGATCACATAACATGGGACAAGAGAAGAGCATTAAGATTGAATGTGTCTAAGTATTGCTTCATGAAAGAAGGATTCGGTTGGATATACCTTTATGGTCTTATTATTAAATGTGTTCGTCCTCTTGAAGCTCAAACATTGATGAATGAAACACACAATGGATTTTGTGGTGGACTCTTTGTAACTAAAACCACCACACATAAAATTATGAGAGATGGTTTGATTTGGATTGTATAGAGAACAAAATTGAAGGCAAGAATATGAATGGAAAAACACACACACACACACACAAATATTGCAAATAGAACAATAATACAATCAGAACAAAATTCTATTACTGAATCAAACAATAAAAGACTGTGATATGCAAAGCAATACACACTAGCTAGAATGGTGGTAGCTCTCTAAAGAGAGAGGTGCCAGCTATGCTCATTCGCAAGATGCTCATTACAAGAGGACCAAATGGCCTTTTAACATAAAGTAACAAAACTTAAGAGAAAAAACCCTAAATATCCAAAACCCTAACCCTAAAAGATGAAGAGGCCAAAAGGAATGCAAGCCCCAAGGAGTCTAGTTGACATGTCAACTTCCCGAGGCTGCGACTTCTACATACAAACTTCATTTAGGGCACATAATAACCCATTGGAAAGATCTCAATGAGAATAAAAATTTGGGTCAAGGATCAGGCATGCCATGACAACATGAATCTATCATAGGGTTAAAAACACTATTCAGGGCCTAAAAAATGTGCTAGAAGTTCAAGACCTAAAAAATTGGAGGAAAAAACTGCTAAGATGGGGAATCATTATGAGTCAATGGAAGAGGTGGGTGGCCACCAATGTCCACATAGATCATGGTTATTATTGGTCTCTTATATATTTTTACATGCATACATTGTCAGAACTTTTCAACCTTATCAATTGTTTGCAGAAAAGCTAAAGGTAGTAGTATTGCCTCTACTAGGGCAACACGTGTATACACACCTTGCATAGTTTTTATGGCACATACATGTCAAAAAAATATTGGTTTTTGAGGGATCCAAAGGAGGTAAAGGGGATTGATGTCTGCAAGTAGGACAAGGAAAAGGCCAAACAAGTCATCAATGCATGTGTGGTGGCAATTGATGCTATAACATTAAGGCTTGCATTTTTGTGGCATTTATTTTGCTTTATTGAATTATAATCATTGTTCCAAGCAAACTTGAGTCTTATTTTATCACTTGACTCAATAAATGAGACCTCGACCCAAACTTATTGTCAAGGAAATTTTAGTGTCTATCATTACAACCATGAAACCAACCAAAATCAAAAGGAAAGCTATCAAACTAACCCAAATTTATATGTGGCGCATGGGCTTGTCTTGTTTCATGTCGTAGAGTACCCCCACATGTTTGATAATTTGGCTATGCCATGAAATTTTGTTTTACATAATATTCATTAGTGTGTTTCAATACCCATCAAACAAATAAAACATGCAAGCTTAATTTTTGAATATAAAGTGCCTTGTATGGTTGTGTGATCTTTAACAATATCACACATCACTATTGATGGGTTTTCCTTTTGTTAGAACAAACTTCATTAAATCCACTAGATTCAACAATTAAATTTACACTTTGATTTTGTTACGCATTTATGAAATTTCAAGATTTCTTGGTGCTACATGCATAATAACAACCTTGGAATTAAATGTTATACAAAACCCATTTATTATATTTTCGAATTGGTTGCCATTCCCAAGGTAATGCACCATTAATCCAAGGACCTTTGCTCGATGATCCTTGCACTTTACCTTGAATCCCTTGCAAAATTAATCTATACTCATTTGTCCCTTACAAAATTAGTCTATACTCATTTGTTTAATTATGTACCTATTCTTCTGGGTCCTTGAAGAACTATTGGAGATTATATCAAAAACTTTTTATATTTGAATTCACTTTGTGCTCAATAATATAATATCATATGATTTTATTCATACTTTTAGCTTATCTAGATTATATTAGTTTGTGTCGAATATTTTGGCCCTTTTGGAGGCTTTCATATCCAATTGTGTTATTAGTCCCTACCGTAGGCATAGAGGGACTATAGCAATCAATAAATCGTTGACCTGGCATTAGCTTGTGCATTGACCAGAAATATTTCCCTATTATCTATTGTTGGAACAAGGGAAGTGAAAATATCGATTTTTATATAATAAAAAGTATCATGTTTGTCAAGATCTGATTGGACAACGGATTGGAGGTCTTATTGCCACCTTCGCTATTCCCAATGTAAAATATGTTTGCATTTCCAAAGTATTTGGTAGTATATGGTCTTTTTGAATCATAAATTTTGTTATGCATTCGTGGAAAGTGGATTAATGCTAGCATTAGTTCAAATGTTTCCCTTAGCATTTTCTGCTGGGTGGAATAAATTCTCGATGATATTGCTATGTTTGATTTTTTCTTTATTGTTGCATGCTTCGAGAGAACAGTCCTGCCACGCTGCATCTTTTCTTAAATGCTTGCAGAGGCCTACGCCTTTCGATGGTCCTTACTGTCTTAATTGTTTACCTAAGAGCTTTGTCAGTCTTAAATGTTTATTGTACAGATGCCTTGCAATACATTTGTGTTCATGCCCGGCATCCCTGCTCTTGTGCTCCATCCTTGTTCGTTGTTTTGTTCCATGATTATGGTTCTTGTTTGATTCAACTTTGCAAAGTTGAGGTTCTGCACTTGCAGTTCAAGCTCTTTGTGGTTGTTCACTGGTTTGTTGTTCTTCAACTTTGCAAGTTGTTGGACCTGTTGTTGTGGTTTGCATTTTCTTTGGTGCTGAGGTCTTCTCATCCTTTGTTGACGAGTAAGTTTCCTTGTTCTTGTTGATTTTCAATATTTTGTTCCAGACCATTTTTGTATGTGCTCTTAGTTTCTGTTCCTGGAAACAATGCGTCTTCATATGGTGGATGTCGCATCCATAGTTTTTCCGAAAATTGCAATGCAGAGGTCTTTACGAAAAGTAGTTGGGAGCTATCAGAAGAGGGAACCATCGGGTGGGGTGTAGACGCAGTGTATGCTTCTACTCTGTGCGCAGGAAAACTGTGTTTGCCTGTTTTCTTTCTGCTAAGTTAAGTTATGGTTTTATTTTTTTGCGGTCTTTCTTCTGTTTGGTTCAGTTTCCAGTGTCATTATGTTTTCTTCTCATCTGCTATGGGAACTAGGGTGGATTCAAGTTGAGAGGAAGAAGGTTTAAAGATACATACGGGGATTGGTTCGCTATTTTTCTTTTCATTTTTATTTTGCTAGTTTTTATTTTTTGTCTGTGCTTTTCTCTGTTTTGATAGAAACGGAAAGTATCTAGCAAACAGCTTCAAAATGAAAGTTGAAAAGATGAAAGAGGTAATAGATGTTGAGTCGTATGAAAAAGATACATAGTCCATTGTACATTACAACATTGATGTGGTGCATAGGAATGGCCTTTTTGGATTTTATGCATTCTCGTATCCTGTTGGGGATTGCCTTTTCGATACATTCCAGGTTCTATTGCATTTCTGATATTTGTCGACCGAGATGCGCAATTGATTGATAGATTATTTCTTGGCCTGTTTTAAAAATGGCGATGTTGAGGCTTTGCAGTCCTATGAATACGAACTGGAATCTGATTTTCTTCGATAGTTGCATGGAATACATGATGTGGCTACGTATTTTTCAAAGATGTGGTTGTCTGCATCTCCAGTTATGCCTGCACATCAGAGGGGACTTTGGGGAGATACATTTTGTATTCGGTGGTTGTCTAACTGGATGAATATATCAATTGGCATATGGTCATTGACAAGAAAAACAAGATATCTACTATTCAACAAAACTGCATCTGACAATCCATATTGCATCTTGTTCCATGATGTTGATGCCCTCAGTGGCCATTATGAACCACTGTTGCACAGAAAAATGTCCATATGCAATATAGAAGGTCCTCATATCACTTGTATGTTATTTTCAAAGACCTTCAATCGCAATGGAAACAGATTTTGGATGGCATAGATTGCTATGGTTTGCAGCTGGCAACAAATGTTGTGTCTAGTTGTGGAGATATTCTGTTTAATGAAATTTGTTGTTTGGTAGCAGTCGAGTTCGATGTTCAGCCTCTACGTATTTACACTGTACAGTCCTTCTACAATGCGATTATAGGTGGCAGCGAACAGGCTTTTAGGTGCTTGCATCAGCACCTTTGCCCAAATCTCGTGGAAAATATGTCGGCAATTGGAAGTTGGCAGGAATACCTTGTGAACATGGTGCTTCCGTATGAAGAAGGGAATATGGAGGGTTGCAAATTCTATTTGCAATGGTTGTCTATGGTATTCAAGGTGAAGATCCAGGTTTGGTTGGCCTCGCCAACTGCCACTATCCATTTCTGGGTTACCAATTCAAATTACAATCGAACAATTCACATCCTATTGTTGAAAAAAGATACAACGCATATCCATTATGAACCTTTGCTTGGAGATATTGGTAGTTCAGGGTTGAGTGTGCAAGCCACCCAAACGGCATCGAATTTGCATACGTGTGGAATGTTTTTTAGTGAAAATGAGAGTCCTCCCGGTTGCGATATGGGCAGACAGAGCTTGAACAAAAAAAACATGCGTAGAATTCATTTCAGTTGTGATGAGGCCATAGAGGGCTTAAACAAAAAACATAGAGTAAGTTATCACAATTTGAAAAAACTTATTTGTCAAATTCGTCCAACTTCTAATAAGCAAATAGAGGCCTTGAACAAAAAACATAAAATAGTTTCTGAGAAACTGTGTGAGAGTGAAATTCATCCCAATTGCCACCAGGTCATCCCGCCCTTGGGCAAGAAATGTAGAGTAAGTTACTACAACTTGAAAAAGGTTATGCGCGAGAGAAAAAAATGCATTGCTACACTTCCTTTTAGAGAGAAACTCACATATGACAATGTAAAGAAATTTGTTCATGCAGAATAGAACATAAACATGTGTGATTTCATATCCTAGAATGGTCATGCAACTGTGGCAGTTCATGGTGTACATGAAAAACAAGAAACAATTTCTACCCATACTTCCCTACAACAACAAAAATGCAAGACAAACCTACATGAAACAAATGAAAGACACTCCTTCCATTGCATGTGCAATTTGTGAACAATTGAATTTTTCAAAAAACAGTAAGTATTTCACGCCTAATTTGCAAGCAGAATACCTCCGGCTGACAGCCCACGATAAACCATTTTAGAGTGAGAAAGTTTGTCTTCCATGCAAACGATCGCTTGAAAATGGAAAATTGCCACAGTTTGCAACCCCTGACCGAATAAGATGTAATACACCACTAGCAGATGTAAGTGCACTTACGGAACTTGAGGAGAGACTTGTCTCTCTGGGAATTTCATTTGCTCAAATCAAACCTTGGGGCTATAAGTGACCCCAAATGGGCTTAACAGGATCAATTATTAATGTGCCTGTTCAGCTAGATGTTGTGCAAAAAGCATTGCCACAGTTCATTAACAATACAATTACAATCGTTGTGGCTCTGAAAAGATGCTTGCAATACAAAAATGTGTATCAGACAGGCAAAGTGTGTGTGCATGTTGTTATGAAAGCATTAAAGGAATTATGTTCCAGGGCCTTGTACAAAGCAGATAACATTTGTATAAATGCCAACTGAAGCAGTGTTCTCGCAGAAGAACATGGCAACTCTATAGAGACTCTCAAAAATCCTAGTGATTATGATACAAGTGATGAATTGGATAATGAAACACCTACTGAAACATTGGTCCATGGATTCAGTGATTCACAATGCATTCATGACTTGCAAGACAAAATTGTCAAAATCGCACTTGGCGAGAGGCAACGTCCACTTGGAATATTCAAGGACAAATTCGCTGAGGAAATGAACTTTCCAACACTTTTCTACGAAGATCCACGTGGCTTTGTATTCAGTTATCATAAAATAGTCCGATGGGAGCTACTACATTCAAGCAGTTAGTTCTCCTGTCACATAACAAATTTGTTTTTCAAAACAATGCGCATAGTAATATAGCAAGTTTTGTCCTGCATGTGGGTCTGAATAAGAAAAGGCCAGTTACAAGGAAGAAAGTTGTTGACCAAGGATGTGAAGTACAAAGTAAACCTAGAAAAAAATCTGAAATTTGATATTGGATACATAGATTTCAAGAACATATGCACCTCTCCTAACTATTTGCAACAAAACAAAACAAAAAAATTACAATGATCCGGCAATTGGGGCCGCCAACATTTTTCATCACATTTATAAGTGCAGAGCATTGCTGGGATCCATTGATGGCTACCATTTCTGACCTGCATAGTAACAGGAAATGTAAAAAAAAAAATGATACACTGGAAAATAACGACATTGACTACCTCATAAGAAAAGACCTGGTGACACGTACTCGATACTATGGACATAGAATAAATGCTTTGAGACAATTGATATGCCATGATAAATGTTTTTCGGAAAAATATCGGACTACTTTTTTGTGACTGAATTCCAGAATAGGGGAAATGAGCATGACCACGCATTGTTGTGTATAGAGGGTGCACCGGTCTATGGAGTTGATAACAATTCAGAGATCGAACAATTTGTGGATAAATACATAACATGCAATACAAAGCATTCAGAACTAGACCTTGCAAAAGTCCATAGACATTACCATACAAGAAGTTGTAGAAAATGAAAAAGCTCGCATTGCAGATACAACTTTCCCATTCCGCCAATGAGAGATACAAGAATCATAGAACCAGTTAGTTTAGAGGACAATGTTGTTGTTGAGAAATCTAAATCCTTGTTCGCATTTCTAGAACAAGGAGGATTTGACGAAATGATGAGCTTTGATGCCTTTTGACACAGGTAAATCTATCAGAAGATGAGTACATCCAAGCCATACAAATAACGCTTAGGCAACCAACACTTTTCCTTAAACGAAAACTCTCCCATATTTGGAACAACAGTTTCTCCAAGGACATGCCATTTATGTGGAAAGAAAATATAGATGCATAGTATGTGTTGAATGCATATGCTGCAGCATCCTACTACACCTCGTATATGACGAAGATTGACAAATCTATGACATCTGCATTCAGAAAAATACGCAAAGAACATGAAATAAGTCATATTGATGCCATACAAATGATACCCACCCTTGGAAACACATTGCTTAATCTTCAACAAATGTCTGCTCAGCAAGCAGTTCACATTGCCCTTTCTTTTCCCCTCACTTGTAGTTCAAGAAAATGTGTCTTCATAAACACATCTCCACTTGAAAAACGCACATTTATGCTTAAACCACCGGTTTTGCTGCAACAAGAACCTGACAATTCAGAGGACATCATATGTCGCTCTATTATTGATTATTACATCCAACGTCCATCTCCTATTAGGCATATCTTCTTAGCAGAATTCATATCGCATCACAAAAAAAATGGTACACCCATATCAAAAAGAAAAAAACCCTTTGTTATATGGTTTGTCAAATACAATAAACATTGTGACTATGAAAACTATTGTAGAGAAAAATTGTTGTTGTRCGTTCCATTCCATGAAAAYGAAGAGACATTAATACATAACTTCTCTACATGGGAGGCTGCGTATGTTGCCTTTGAGACTATAGTGCATATCAATGAAGCTAGATTTACCTACAATGTTAATCCAACATGGGGTGATCTAGAAGTTTCACTTAATGATCTAGAAAACCCTGGCGATCATGATGAGACATTCAGAAACCCAAAAACAACTAGAACTCCTTCTGAGTCCTATGACTTACAAGCGGATTTTCCTCGTCCTCCAACGACTGAAAGTGAAAAATGTATCAACCTTGGTTTTCAAGTTACAAAACATCCTTTCTTGATTGAAAATAATGAATACCACATAATAAGACATCTGTTGAATCGCGAACAACAAACAATTGTAAAGGACATTGCCCTTAAAAAATGGTTGAACATGAATAGTCCTGTGCACGTGTTCCTTACAGGCGGAGCAGGAACATGCAAGACATTCACAGCTAAAGCATTGTTCCAAATGCTCATACAAATCTATGATTCAAACAATTGCTCTGATCCTATGAAACCAAAGGGCCTAATAGTTGCATACACAGGAAAAGCTGCATACAATGTTGGTGGAACAACAGTCCACTCTGCATTTTTAATTCCTTTTAACAAGTCACAGTTTCTTCCACTTAGCAAGGAAATGTTGGATACATTATCTAAGCTTTACAAGGAACTACAACTTGTCTTTATAGATGAAGCATCTTTGATTGGCAGTCGGTTCTTGTATTCCATTGATAGCTGGCTAAGAAGCAGAAAACATGTGCAGACCAAATACTTTGGAAACATTGACATGATCTTCTGTGGCGATCTTTACCAGGCACAGCCCATCCAATATTCTTTGATATTTGAACAACCTATCGTTAACATGGAAATAGTGACCCATGAATTCTGGAGAGACAATATTAAATGCTTTGATTTTCATACTACAATGCGCCAGACAGATGAAACATTCATTGCAATTCTGAATAGAATGCACACAAACAGCCAAACATATGATGACTTGACCTATATCAATTTGAGGTGCTTACGGCCTGCACCAACAGAGCCAACATTCCCTTACCTGTTCTACAGAAATAAGGATGTTGCAAAGCATAATAGCCACATGTTGTCACTCGTGCCTGGTGATGATATCATCATCAATTCAATTGACTTGGAAGAAGACAACCATGGAAATGTCCCACGTCATGAACATTCAGTCACTTTACCTTTGCACCTTGCACTGAAATTAGAAATGCTAGTTGAAATATATGTCTGTAACTATGATTCACAAGATGTCTTGGTGAATGGTGCAAATGGAATATTGAAAGGCTATACGAAGACAGAAAAAGTAGATGTCATTTGGATTAAGTTCCATGAACTGCATATAGGTAAGCGACAAGCAAGCAAGTTGTCTTATCTATATAATTCAAACACTGCAAGCGATTGGACTCCTATTTTGTGAATATCAAAGCCAGTATCGACATCAGCAAAGATAGGTCGACTGAAGATTCACAAACAGTTTCCGATTAAACTTGCATGTGCACGTACAGTCCATAGATCACAAGGACTAACACTTGTTAATGTTGCATTTCAGCCTGCTGGAATTCGGATACATGGACTTGTATACACAGCATTGTCCCGTGTCAGAAGCATAGAATCCTTGTATTTACTAAGTCCTCTGACAAAACATAACTTCAAAGTGAAACAGAAAGTTGATATTGAGATGGAACAACTCAGGACCACCGCAAAATGGCAACTGCATTATGATTACCAATCCATACAAACAAATTCATCTGTATCAATTCTCTCGCTTAAAACACGCAACTTAAATGTACACATGGATGATATACTGAATGACTATGATTTAATGCAATCTGATCTTCTGTGCTTG
>ML808485.1:144902-155353 GCA_009831015.1 Picea engelmannii | reverse complement strand
ATATCAATACACTATCTATAAAATCTCATGTCCATACTTTATAAAGGCACATATTTACTTTTTCCTTGTTTCTACACACAGTGATCTAGTAATGACAGACTTGGTGTTGCACATGAATTATGAAATGTGCAGTGGGACTCGAACGGATCTCTTTGCTTCGCTTAGGCAAATTTGAACCCGCCAGCCCGAGAACCCAATTTCTATATGGCGGAAATCGGCCCAATGTACAGCCCGCAAATATGTATTGCTCGTTTGTGGGAGCCCACCAGCCTTGGAGTAGAATGTTGAGTTGGTCACCTCACAAATCTGCTTCTTAATTTATTATCATAAGATATTTGCAAGGCACCGAACAATAGAGCGTCATTTTTTACCCTGTCAACCCAAGAACCCGCGATCCAAAAACTGTAGATGGTCTATCAAATATCGGCCAGCCCTCAAGTCCGCTTCTCAATTTGTATATCACAAAACTTTGTGTGCTACTTGTAGAACACCAAACAATAGAGGCCTTCTTTTGAACCCGCCCACCCGAGAACTCGCGATCCCGAACCATGCACTTTCAGACTTGGCCATTCCTTCCTTGCTTGCTCTTCCCCGTGGTTGTTACCTTCGCACGTGTGCATAGTAAAAAACATTGTTTATATATATATGTCTTCTTTCTAAATATTTAATGCTAACAAATCATTGTGCAGCTACCGTCTAAGTTGTCATTGATGTGCGCAAGGCTCGAGAAGTTTTTCCATTAATGCAATTTTTGCGAAGCATTTTCTTCTCCCTTCCTAGTTTTAATTTCAAATGCCATGGAATATCATTCACACGCCGCCAGCTTGCTTCCTTCATGAAACCTCCAATCGCTTCCCAGTCTTAATTTCAAATACCATGCAATGTCATTCGCACGCCGCCAACTTGGTTCGTTCATGAAACCTCCAATCCTTAAATGTTATTCGCTGTAACCCTCACCTTCACACTTCTAAGTTTGCAATAACTACGCTTTACTTCTAACAGGTCACCATACAACACGCATAGATATTGTCATTAATGAGAAGATTTTCCATTCCCACGCATTGAAGCAATGTTTGCAGGGGGTTATATTGTCCCCTCCATTTCTTCATTTCAAGCAGCGTCTGGAGCCAACCAACCTTTTGATAAACTACTGCCAGCAGCTCCACAGCAGTTTTGTAGAGATACAGTGAACATCTTCCTCAAGATCTTCCCGTGCAGAAGGACGGAAAAAGAATTGCAGGGGAGGCGGAGCAGCCCAAAATTTACCGTCAAAACATGGATCTTGATGTTGATCAGGAAAGCATATTATGCAACCTTGATCAGCCCACACATGCAATTCAGCATGCCTGCTCAATGGACATGGTTGGTACCGAAATTTTTTACAAAGATGAATTCTTCATATTCTAGAGCGTTGTTTTTTAAACCGAATCAAAAAAAATAATCATTTAAAAAAGAGATGTAAAAATAAGAAAATAAAACATCGTTCAGAACTTGACCTTGCCAATATGCATGCATCCAAAATCTCTGAACTTCACAGGGCAAACGAAGATGATCTTCATGATTCTGTTGGAGTCATTGAAGCCGAAAATGCCAGACTAAAGAACCGGATTAAGGAATTAGAGGAAGCTTTGTTTCCTATGCCATTGCTTGGAAGTGCCTTGGAAATAGCCATGCATGTGACTATGTGCACCCCTGCAATAAATCTAAAAGGGTCCTCTAGCTTGCTCGCATCCTGTAGAGGATATGTGGATTAAAATATCAACAAAAGAATAGAATTGATTTTCAAGGCCTGGGAAACATCACAGAATATGGATTCCTTAGGGATCAGGGCACATAACTTGCTCCAACTTCTGCAGACGGATTTAAAGAATGAAGAAAATTTCTATGTGCACTTGGTCATCCCTTTCGCCTTTCATGTCAACAACATGCTAGAGATGAGAAGAAGACAACATTATCTCTCGTCCAAAAAAAGGCTCACTCAATTAGAAGCATGCTGGAAACAGAAAATGAAGAACATGTACCTAATCGTGCAATCGCGTGAGCAAGCAATATCAAAGAAAGAAACATTATTCACAAAGCTCACCAAAATAGACTTAGCAGGAAAGACAAACGGCTTCCAGGACCCCAGCTTAATCCTCAACTCGCTGACGTTAACCAAGCAAGCTTTTGATCAACAAGTTGATAATTTGAAGGCCTTGTCTTTAGAAAATTTTTACAGAATTGTTGAATATCATGAAGAAGAGGTGGACAACTGACTAGTCGAGTATTCACTACAGAATGGAGACATTCATGAAGGTCTGTGTAAACTTTCAATTGATCTAAGTGAATTAGAAAATGAAGTTTTCAACATTCATATCCGCAATGACATCAACGTTTCCCCCTTGAGAAGCTATATTGAAGAGAACTTGAAGTGGATCAACCACGAAATCCAATAGGCAAATGCATAAATCCTCTGTGTATCAATCCAGTTATTGAAGCGGACTGCCCACAAAAACCAACAGGGAAAGGCATCACCAACCAAACACAAAAATTACTTATACGTACCATCCCTATAAGTCTATAGTGATAGTCCTTTCTTTATCAATCCAGTTATTCCTTTTCTGAGTAGAAATCTATAAGCAAAAATTGATCTTCCCATTTCTACTTTTCAGGTATTACATTCTAGCGTGTCCAACTTCTTTCCACACTCCTATTTCTTGTACATATTTTAGTTATGGTCTATGGGAGCCTCAATCCCAGTCTATATGCAAACGCATTTACATTTCCACGGATATGCAACAAACTATTATTTTTTTCATATATTCCAAATAAAACTATTCTTTTGTCTCCTTATATATTTATGTCTTCCTGGATTTTTTATCTTTAGCTATGTTGAATGTGAAGTCATTATGTTTATTTTATCTCTATTCTCTTTTTTTCTTTTTCAAAATAAAGTATGACATAAATCACTCACTCAAATTCGACATATCATATTTCACACATATATTTGTTTCTTTAAATTTCTAGGAATATGTAACACGTTTCATTTTTTCCAATTTTCAGCCCGCCAGCTCGACAACCCGTGCTCCAAAAACTGCCTAAGTATGTAATCTGGGCTCCGTCACACTATATAGAATGGGGGCTCCGTACATGCTCTATAAAAGTACATATTTCGTATGTATAAAAGTAAATATCTACTTTTAAAAATTACGTTTTTGCTATGTACAATTTATGCTCTCTAGGAACCTATAGTTTTATACATTCCAATTTCTTGTATCCACGAGCCCCTGTTTTAAAGAAAACTAATTCGGTAATGCTATTTATTTGGTCCTCCTGTCCACCACCCTGTGTAACAGACATTGGTACTATATTTTTTGTACATTTGTCCACCACCGTGTGTAAAACCTATGTAAAGAAAAGTAATTCCCGAATGTTAAATTTTTGGGACACGAGCCCCTTGAAATTCAAATAGTCCGCAGGTCCCATTATCAATTTGTACATCATGGAACTCTCGGTGCAATTTGGAGGTCATGGAACAACAGAAACCCACTTTTCAGGTCCCCAGCGCGAGAACCCGCGATCCAAAAACTAGCTAACTATGGAATGAGGGTTTTGTCTATGCTCTAATTCGAGAAGGCTAGTTTTCCTCCTGCTTTTATGTGTTCCTAGATTTTTCATTTTCAGAATTGACTATGACATAAATTATCAGATTTCACTTGTATATATATATATATGTGTGTGTGTGTGTGTGTGTGTGTGTGTGTGTGTGTGTGTGTGTTTCTTTAAATTTTCAACAATATGTAACACGTTTTATTATTTTTTTACATAAATGTCGTAAAATTGTGTTCACTGCTTTCTTTTTACTCAAACGTAAAGAGACTATCATTTCTTGCATCTTTGCAACATGTCCTGCACAATGTTTGTCACAAAGGCCCTTAAAATTAAAATAGTCTGCAAGCCCACTTCTCAATTTGTACACCACGTATCTCTGCCTGCTCTTTGTAGGACATGGAATGAGGGCTATGTCATTGTTCCATAAAATCTCATCCCCATACTTTATGAAAGTACATATTTTGTATCTATAAAAGTAAATGTCTACTTTAAAAAATTACGTATTTGCTATGTATAGTCTATTGTCTGCAGGAACCTATAATTTCATACATTTCAATTTCTTGTGTCAAGGAGCCCCTGTTTTAAAGAAAACTAATTTGGGAATGTTATTTATTTCGTCCTTCTGCCCACCGCCCTATGTAACAGACACTGGTACTATACTTTTTGCCCTCTTTTCCACCAGTGTATGTAAAACCTATGTAAAGAAAACTAATTCGCGAATGTTGAATTTTTGGGACACGAGCTCCTTAAAATTCAAATACTCCGCAAGTCCGATTCTCAATTTGTATATCGTGGAACTGCTAGTGTTATTTGTAGGACACGGAAGAACAGAAGCGTGTTTTTCATGTCCCTAGCCCGAGAACCCGCGATCCAAAAAATGCCTAATTCAAGAAGGCGCTTTTTTAAAGAAAACTAATTCAGGAATCATATTTGTTTCATGCTTTTCTCCACCAGCCTATGTAACAGACGTTAGTACTATTTATTTATTTTTTACTCCAACAGCATATGTAAAAAGGAAAACTAATTCGAGAATGCTAAACTTGTTCGACACAAGCGCCTTCAATTTCAAATAGTCCACAAGTCCATTTTTCAATTTGGATATCGCGGAACTCTACGGACTATTTGTAGGCCACGGAATAACAGAAGCCCAATTTTCAACCCGCCAGACCGAGAACCCACCATTCAAAAATTCTAGTCCTCAAAGCAGCATGCCAATTTGTATATCGTGGAACTCTCGGTGGTATTTGTAGGCCACGGAACAATAGAAGCCCAATTTTCAGCCCGCAATCCCGACAACCCGCAATGAAGCTTCCATGCATGCTCTATATATCTACTTCATCAAATTACATATTTGATTTTTGTAGGCCACGGAACAACAGAAGGCCAATTTTTAGTCCCCTAGCCCAAGAACTCGCGATCCAAAATTTCAAATAGTCCGCAAGACCGCTTGTCAATTTGTATATCGCGAAACTCTCAATGTTATTTGTAGGGCACGGAACAACAAAAAACCAACTTTGAGCCCAAGAACCCACGATCCAAAAATTCAAATAGTCCACAAGACCACTTCTCAATTTCTATTTCGCGGAACTCTCAGTGCTATTTGTAGGCGACGGAACAACAGTAGCCCAATTTTCAGCCCACCACCCCGACAACCCGGAATGAAGCTCTCGTGCCTTTGTTTTAAAGAAAATTAATCCGGTATTGGTTAGTCTTTTTATTCTTTTGTCCACGAACCTATGGGAGCACAATTTTTAGCCTGTCAGCCCGACAGCCACAATGGTCTATATATCTACTTAATCAAATTACATATTTGGTATCTAGCAACTCTTCTTTGTAACATATGTACACCCTTAAACATCAAATAGTCTACACCTCCAATTGTCAAATTGTATGTCACGAAACTCTGGGTGCAATTTGTAGGCCACGGAACAACAAAGCCCGAATTTCAGTGCACCAAAGCGTTACTACTATTTCTGTGTATTTTCTCCACGACCATATGCAAAGCATATCTAAATATTAGTACTTCGGAAATGCTAATTTTTTTGGACACCATGCCCTTAAGATTCTAATAGTCCGCAACTCTGATTGTCAATTTGTAAATCGCGGAACTATCCCTGCTTTTTGTAGGGCACGGAAGAACAGAAACATCCTGAGAAGTCGCCATCCAAAAGCTCGCTAACTATTAAATTAGGACTCCGCCTTGTAAAATTACATATTTTGTATGTATAAATTATGTTATTCAGGAACGTTTCATTTCATAAATTTCGATTTCTATTGTGTGCAAAAATGCTAATTTTTTTTGTTGTTTTTTGTCAAGAAACCTATGTAACCCACATTACCACTATTTTCCCTGGTTTTTTGCTCACGTACCCATGTACTTCATCTT
Organism: Picea engelmannii; assembly: GCA_009831015.1. Taxonomy (NCBI): domain Eukaryota; kingdom Viridiplantae; phylum Streptophyta; class Pinopsida; order Pinales; family Pinaceae; genus Picea; species Picea engelmannii. Next base: position 149,376 of record ML808485.1, on the reverse strand, counting down.
CCTGCCCACGTGTTTGTACTCCTTCGCATTTATTCCCTTTTCCGCGGATGGGGTGCTAGTAGAGCACACGTGTTGAGCAGAGCAGCCAGGAGCGATACTTCATGGCGCCGACGATGTGATGACCGTGTGCCACTCACTCCCAACTGCCTAATCACTTCAAGTGCAGCTCGCTCGAGGCATGGCACCATTACTCTCAGTGCACCCTACTTTGCCTTCGCATCCTTTCAACAGACCAGCACCCTCGTTGTGCCTTTACTTCGCGCGTGCAGTCATTTATGGAACCTCACTAGCTGCCAGGCGAATTTCAATTGCTCCAGTGGGTCCAAATGGCTCATTCTTTCCTACTTTTTCTTCTCAGAGCTCGACTTCTTGCCCAGCCTTTCCCTGCTCTGCATTTGTCCTGCCCTGCTCCGTTCCTGTTGCATTTTCTCTCTCCCACTGTCCCGGAGATGCCTCGGCTACGAAGGAAGTCTAAAGGCCAACCAACCTACAATCCAAACTGACCCCGCTTGTCCTGCGTCCCTCGCTTGCTCCCTCCCTGTTATCCTCCTCCTCTTCGACCACCTCATCGTCCTCCCTGGCGCAGTCGAATCAAATTCTTGCATCTCTCCCACCCCTTCCTGTGTCCCTTGCCAATAGAATGGAGGAGCTGGACTGCTCAGGGGCCTCACTGAACAACAACCCAGGACCTTTATCCAATTCGACATCTGTTTCACACCCAAGCCCTTTGGCCCCTCCCAACTCTCCAGCCACCCAGTCGCTTCAGGACCAGCTTCACAACACCCAATTTCAGATGGATGGTCTGAAAGCCAGTCAAAATTCATGATGACAACCCCAATCTCAAGCGGGTTCCAACGCTGACCCAGAATGTGAGTGGCAATCAGGCCTTGCACTAGTGCAAAGCCTAGTATTCAACCTGCGTCGAGACATGGACGACCTTTGGTTCTGCCTACAGACCTTGGACGGCAAAGCCTCTCGACTCCTGCATTTGTTCTCCGCGTTACAAGGTGCTCATCTCCTTGCACCAGAGGCAGCCCAATCAACAACAACCTAAGCAGCAACAACCTCGGCACTAGTGTTGCCACTGAAAAATTTAGTCCACGCTGACGTAGAATACGAGGACCAGAGGCTTTCATCATGCCCGGAGGACGTCCAGAAGGAAGAACACCTACCATCTAAGATAGAGAACGATATGCAAGTGGACCACACACCAGTCCAGAAGGAGTCGCCTCCTCCCGGGGACATGACATTTCGCGCCTTTGCATGGTCGCGTCGCCGCACTACAGCCCATACCAATGATCTCTGTTGTTTTTGTCTGTTGTTTTGTCATGTTCGTGCCGACCTTTCATGCATTTGTCCATGGTTATTATAATTAGGCTATTTACACTTTCCACAGTTCTAGCGCCCACCCTTACGGGCCAGAGTTTTGAACGCTTTTTGCATCAGTGACAATCTACACTTAAGTTATGAAGCGGTTTGGCTGGCTGAGCTGGTTTTCTCTCAGGGCAGCTCAGTATTTACAGCTTGAAACCATGGAAATTCTCTGTACTCCTTCATTTTGACAGACTTTTATACAATCTTACTCATAAAAAATATATATTGAATAAAATTTAAAAAATTGCTTATACTATTCATTAACTAAGACATGTTATAACATTATATAAATTACTTTAAATCTCCATACAACGTTATAATATTCTATAAATTGCTCTGTGTCATGTATATCACGAAATTGTTCGCTGCAAAATGTATATGATGGAAGTCTTTGGTGCAAAATGTATATCACGTAACACACTGGACATGAAAAGTGTGAACCCGGGACTCCGCCAACCCGCAACTCCGTAATTGTTCAGTACAAAATGTATGAAGTCTTATAACATTATACAAATTACTATAAATCTTCATACAATGTTATAATCTTTTATAAATTACTATCTCGTGTATATGACGGAATTGTTGGGTGCAAAATTCCTATTGTATGCTAATTTTCTGGTCTTCAACGACGTTGATGTTTTAAATGTTGATGTAATTTCCAGAGATATGTAACAAACATTATTTATTTTATAATAACTTTGTATAGTTTGCAAGCCCGCTTGTCAATATGTATAGGGCACAGAACAATAGAGGCCCGTTTTTGAAACCGACAACCCGAGAACCCGCGATCCAAAAACTGGCTAAGTATGGAATGACCTCTTCATCCATGCTCTGTAAAACGTGTGCAAAGAAAACCAATTCGGCAATGCTATATCTTTTTGGCCAAGAAAAGCCTTAGTTTTAAAGCAAAATAGTTTGACAATGCTAATTTTTTGGTGTTTTTCTCCACGAACCTATGTAACGGAACTTATTACTATTCTATTGTATAACTGACATTATTAATTTCTGATAAATTTCTATAGTCCGCCACTCCGTCTGTCATTTTGTATATCGCGGAACTATTGGTGCTATTTGTAGGCCACGGAACATAAGAGGCCCAACTTTGAACCCGCCACCCCGAGAACCCGCGATCCAAAAACTGGCTAAGTATGGAATGACCACTCCGTCCATGCTTTGTAAAATGTGTGCAAAGAAAACCAATTCGGCAATGCTATATCTTTTTTGTCCAACAAAAGCCTTAGTTTTAAAGCAAAATAGTTCGACAATGCTAACTTTTTGGTGTTTTTCTCCACGAACCTATGTAACAGACCTTATTACTATTCTATTGTATAACTGACATTATTAATTTCTAATAAATTTCTATAGTCTGCCACTCTGCCTGTCATTTTGTATATTGCGGAACTGTCGGTGCTATTTGTAGGCCACGAAACATAAGAGGCCCAACTTTGAACCCGCCACCCCGAGAACCCGCGATCCAAAAATTGGCTAAGTATGCAATGACGGCTCCATGCATGCTCTATAAAATCTCATCCCCATACTTTATAAAAGTACAAATTTCATATGTATAAATCTAAATATATACTTTATACAAGTATATATTTCATATGTATAAAACTATATATTTATTTTACTATGTTCTTCATGCAAACCACATCTACTTCAACTTTCTACCCACGTGTCTCTACTACCTCACATTTACTCCCATCCCAACCTGGTAGGGACTCTGTTGCCATGCAACACTTGTTTTCAAAATGATCTTCTTGCTCTACCCATTATATCGGTGTACCTTTTCACTCTTTAGGGAAATTACTAGTTTATGTCCTTCGTTCCTTTGTATATACGAGTAATCAAATGCTTGTTAGACAACCATGTTCTCACTATGATGTTAGGTTTATGCCAATTGCTTATAAATTTTAATCATTGTGATTTATTGGTTTACAATTTTTGCTTATTGCGATGACGTAAACACTTTCCAAATCACTCCTCCCAATTTAATGCATCCTCTCTATAATGTACCTCGTGCACTTACTCACCATACAAGGTTTAGCGGTCTAATATTAATTAAGAGTGGCAATGTTTCCTTTTGAATAACAAATGTGCGCATAAAATTTTCATGAGCTAAAATTATCAAAGCAATTTTCACTTAGAAATTATCTATTTAGCATTGTATTTACATCCAAGTGATTATTGGTCTACACATTGCATTGTTACAACACTCATGTAGCTAGACATCGATGTGATTACTAACCAAAATATGGGACGAGGTCGATGGATGATTGATGAGGCAACAATAACTATTGGGCTTGATTCACATTGGAAAAGAAACTATATAAATAGTTCATTGCCATCTTTGAAAAAACCTCAAATTAACAAGTCAAGTTTTTTTTTTCCAATAGGAAAATTTCCCGATAGGAAAATTTCCCGATTATATATTTATATATAATTTGTGCTCACAACAATGTGAATTACAAACGCATCCAAGTAGTAATGCATGATGTACTTCCTCCATTGGCGGTCTTTCAACTAGCATGAGGAAGAAGTTCATACTAGGAAGCAGAGCGATGAAATTCATGCCAACAAATTGCTAGAAGAGACTGAGGAAGGCGCCAATAGAAAGAGTAAGATGTATGAGGCTATGTTCAGAAAAAAAATCCAGCTTTCATGTCAACAAAGTCCACTGAGGATAATGGATTGTAATATGATCTTTGAACAGGGATAAGGATAGAGGCGGTCCCTCGTGGCCATCTATCTAGAGGTTGTATGTGATTGTTCCCACTTTTTTCTAGAGCGCTTCCTTTGAGAGATGGTCGGCAAATTTGTTGTGCTCACGGTGTGTATGGATGTAGATGAGCTTCTTAAATGTAGACTGTAGATTTTTTATTCTATCTTTCCAAGCAAGTAGGGAGACAACTTGTGTTAATGTTTAAGCTATTATTATAGTTCTTTGCATTTCAATATATAACAGCAAGATAAGACAAGATCACTGAGAAATACACAATCACAAGAGACACAGTATTTATCCTGGGAAACCCTCTAGGGGAAGAAAACCCAACAAAACTTCCTTATTATAGATAGCCAATACAATGCCAAGAGATAACTT
>ML808485.1:89917-102749 GCA_009831015.1 Picea engelmannii | reverse complement strand
AGTAAATGATTCCAAGCTATTGTGGACACATGCGAACTCTCAGACCACGATTCGTATCATCATAACAAAATCTGGATGACAAGCACGTATCAAGGCATGATTATTTTGGTGCTATGGGAATAGCCTTATTCCCGTAGCGCTATTAATGACTTAGCGAAATTTGAATTTATGAAGTTCAAACATGCATATAAGGTGACACCTCATTTAAAAACCATGTCTTTCAATTTCAAACTTGAATAAACTATTCAAAAACTGAAATACAAACCATAAGACACTAAAAACAAAGAACGAAATCAACTGGAAACATAAATTGAAGTGTAGGTAAGAAGGGTTTAGAATAAGGTTTTGTCACTAAACCAAGACAAAATTAGAGACTAACAGATCACATCCTTGGAAAGCATCAGATGTCCTTACATCTTTCTCTCTTACGACCATGAGTACATATCTTTGAAAAGTGTTTATAAGTCTTTCCATTTGCCCCACACTAACAAGTGTTGTATTTACCCTCATACTATGAGCTCTAACAATATATTCCACTCCCCCCCTTAGTAAGGTGGTATTTGTTCTCATGACGAAAGAAGACTGCTTTTCTATCATAAAGATAAGGATTTCCCAACACTATGCCACATATATCAAGTGGTACAACATCCAAATCCACTTCATCAATCAACTTTGAAGCAATAACAAATCTAACCCTACATTGTTTGGTGACATTAAGTTTTGCTTTATCACATACCCAACCAAGAGGATAAGGCTTCAGATGTCGTTTCATTTCAAGACCCATCTTCTTGACAAGTGCTTCAGATATTAAGTTTACTTGGGAACCCTGATCAAATAATGTATCTATCTTAGTGTGTTTAGATACAACTCTTATGTGAAATAATTCATTCCTCTTTCGTTCATCATCGTGAGATTCATTATTGGAACTTGAACTAGCATGAAGGGAATATTTACCTTGTACTCCAACCATTGTGATCTTTCCTTCGTCTCCTGAATCGGAACCAAGATCTTGTTGCACTGTGGCAACGATTTTTGTCTTCCCCTTTCTACCGAACTGTTTCAATCTCTTCTCTGGATACAGTTTCCAACAGTGGTCATCATCCTGGCCGCTTTTCTTGCAATGAGTGAAAGATGGCTTTCCTCCTTCTCTCGTTACTATGGCGGTCTTCATGTCCTTCCTTTTAAACTTCTTGAAAGGTTTATGTGGGAGATTGGAAGGCTTCTTTGTGGGTTCTTCTTGAACATGCTTTCCCCTGTTCTTAAGGTGAGTGGCTTGCACACAAACTTCGTCAAGACTGGTGGGGTTAAACAAGAGCAAAGTATGACGAATATAACTATGAAGTTCGTCAATATACTTCATTAAAGTTTCATAAGAATCCAAAAGAATGTTTAATGCAAGAGATTTCTTCCTAAATTCTTTTGTGAAACTTTGTACAGTTTGACCTTTACTTTGGCTTAAAGTTTGTCATTCCATCATTGCTTTATGTAAATAACCCAATTGATAAAATTGCTTCCTTATCGCTGATTTAAATTCCGACCATGAGGAAAGAAGATTACCACACTTACTTTTGTCCTGAAGCTTGCTCTCCCGCCATACGAGAGCGGTGCCTTCCAACCGAAGAGAAGCTAGTTGCACTTTAACTTTCTCTTTATCAATATGTTGAACACGACAATATAATTCAATCTGTCGAATCTAATTATCTAGCTTTTCAGGATTAACATCTCCATTAAACATAGGTAAAGCAAATTTTACATCAAGATTTAATAATGGTTTCTTAAAAGAGGCTTTATGGCTAGAATGATGAGAATGATGAGACTGCTCAGAGGAAGAAGAACTAGAACTTGATGGTGAAGATGGGGGCTCATGAGGATCTCCTCCAGCCCCTTAGTTTACCGAACCATCATCATCAACATGTGCTTTCTTTTTCTTCCTTTTCTTCATCATCCTCTTCTCATAGTCTCCATACATTCGTTCGACCATTTATGACATGCGATAAAAGACCACGTCAAAGCTTTTCTCATTTTCAACATGCTTGTCTTCTTCTGCCATTTTCTTCCTTCGGGATGCACGACCAACTTCGAGATTGAAAGTCTTAAGAGTTCCTTCACCCTACTTATTCTTGGCCCTAGCAAGCATTCACACTCAACAATTCAAGTCAAAGACGACTGCTCTGATACCAACATGACCCAGGATCTTTTCACGAGTGACTTATAAAGAATTGCATTAAATGTGCATAAATTAAAGTGCACCATTAAAGAAGGAAAAGCTCAATACTGAAGAGACATAAGCATCAAATCTGAACACAAAAACTTGATAACGGAGTTCGTCCTTGGTGGACTACATCTCCGGGTCCTACTCTCAAATGGGTAGGCTTTTTCATTAACTCAGCAAAAGAATTTGGCAAAATACATAAGTGTGTCTCATTCTAAAATAATGCTCAGATCATAAAACAGACAACACCATTGAATTCATGGCATCGAATTACCCAAAAATGACTATCTCAACGCCTCAATCAGACTCTAGCACTCCCAATCCCAAGAAGAATTTTGTCTCGATTTTCATGCCCCTACAACCTATAATTAATGTTGTTGGACTTGCCTCGAACTGCGTGCCTAGACGTACCACACGCGCGCCTCCTCCCTGGGCTCAGGCGGATGCATCTTTTAAGTAAATTATGGGGTGTTCATTACAATGACAGGGTTGTTGGCCCATTGTTTATGGCGTGAGTATTAAGGCATTATGGAGGGAGGAGTTCTCAGGGTCAAACCCACAGACCTCTCCCTTTTGGCTTTATGGCTGAAACTATATATATACATACAATGTTTGTTGTGCCAGTTTGGCGAAGGTTCTATCCAAGCTCTTATCCGATAGTTGGTGCCGAATTTGGCAGACCCGCCAAATCTTTTTTTTTTTTTCAAATTTTGGATACGGGCTGTCATTGGGAATTTGCCCACTGCCACGTGGCAGCCTCACGTTCGGCCACGTCATCCACTACTTTGTCAACCTGCCATGTCAGCGCCACATCATCGTATAGACGCTACTTCATTGCCAACTCTCCATACCATGTCACTATACAGACCGTATGGACTTCCACATGGCAAAATCCTACTAGTCCATGGATCGGTCCAAAAGTGCCTAAAATGGGTGACACGTGGGAGCCTCCGGTGCTACCACGTCACCATGTTGACATAAAGTTGACGTCAACATGACATGTGTCACCTCCTACTCCTGCCACGTGTGTTGTATGAATAATGACGTCAATAGTACGAATGTTGACTCATCCCCTTGCTGACTAGGCTAGGTTGACCAAACTTTGACCGCGAATATCTTTTGATCTGTAACTCCGTTTGATGAGTCGTTTGTGTTGTTAGAAATCTTACGACGCACTCTTCGTGATAATTTCATTTTTCACTGAGTTTTGAGAACTTCTAATATTTTCCCTTTCTCTATCTGTTGAGGCCATTCTGAGCGTCCTAAGTTGCTTCTGCGAGTTATGAGTTGTTCTTAGTCTTCTATGGATCATTTTTGGATCACTACATGACCAACAACACCATTTGCACAGATGGAAAACCCACTCACTGCCACATATGGTCACAGGTTTGCAGATGGCATCCACCACATCAGTTGGCTTCCGGAAGGCAGTGGGCCTTGCTCCATGAGGTACAAGTCAGTATTATGGTAAGCATCATTTCAATATTTAAGCCATTTGATTATGTTGTATCTTAGGTTGCTCTAGATTTCATGATATATGCTTGGACATTATGCCTTTTTCCCCAATTCACCTTGGTGGTTGACATTGTGCCCTAGTAAGTGGTTTTCCTTGGGAATGGGTTTGCTATTAGGAACTGCCTTAATGAACCATCGTACCATTCCCGACCATACTTACCACTTTCCATCATTGTTCCCCTCCATTTCCTTATCTCTTGGGGTTTTAGGGTGTATTGACCCAAGAAGGGGTTGTCCCTCATTCTATGGGAATAAGGGGTTGAAGGCCCAGAGAGGTTGATGTTGGGTAAAAGATAAAATCCTTGTTTAAACCTTCTAGATGCTTCACCCAGGGATCGCCCAATAAAGTAGTGAAACACTTATCTTTGAGTAAAGGGGACCCACAATATAATAAAGAACGCTTAAAAGGTTAGTTGAAGGATAGGAGGTCTCATCACGAGCCGACCTATCACGCCCATGAATATCTAGTGGTATGACATTGTCATCATCTGGTCACCAAACCAGGGCAATGACTCTCAGTTGCATGGCTGAGAGAAAGGGAGTCTCGTCACGAGCCAACCTTCTCATTTCCACTAGGTGTTTGTGGGTGACATTGCCATGCCAAGGCAATGACCTTCAACCTCTCCTTGTGTTATATTGAAAGAAAAACAAAGAAAGAAAGATAAAAGGCAATTGATGGGCTTGGAAAAAATGCATTGCAGATGTACCACACACCCTCTACAAAGGCACCCATGAATGAGACACTACGACCCCTTGTATGTCATGATCCCTATGCCCATTGAGTCTTGACCCCAACCACTTCATCCAACTTACATGGCTTAGAGATGGATTTCTTGAAAACTCTCCTTAACCTAGGGCAAGATCTACCCAATAGGACACCTTGTCAACTCTCCCATATTTAAGCTTGACAAGTCACATAGTGTCTTTGAGTTGTTAATTGTTTGATATAGTGATCTTTGATGCACATGCTTGGATGGCTTATTTGTTGATTGGATTCACTTATCATAATGTTATGACTTGATATCCTTGGAGGGCGTGCTCATTTGTCTTTGCAGGACTTAGTTGGTGGACAATTTTGGGAGAACAAGCCTAACTTGGGCTTCCATGGGGCTACAAGCCCACAGGTTGGATGCGAGGGGGTCGCATGCCAAATGAGAGAGATTAGACTTGGAAGGCCTTGATGATGACTTGGACGACCTAGCCCAGCCCTCACTTGCCAAACGATTTGCCCAGGAGGGGCAAAACATCCTGTTTTGAGCTTGATGTCATACTTTTGGGGCTAAGACATGGTGGTGAGGTGCCACTCTTGTGACACATGGACGTTTTGAGGAGAAGAGGGTATTCACCATGATGAGAGTGCTTAGATGCTTGACATGTGGCCTTTGGAGGCCTATCCATGCTTCTCCAACACCAACGACTTCCTCAAAGTGCCAAAACGTCCTCCTAAATTAGGGTTTTATTTGTGCAAAAAGTAAAATTTTAAGTGAATTGTTTAATATTACTTTGTTAAGGGGGCAAGATTAGGGTTGTTGATCCCTGATCTTGTGATTTACTCCTTAATTTATGGACAGGCTATGTTAGCTACATTTTGTATAAACAGAGATCATAAGATCTCATTTTAAACATAATTATCCCTCTTGTGAGAGGCGTAGGTCTGATATTTGCGCCACACTTGGATCTTTTTATCTCTTGTGCACTTGTTTATGGCTATCTACTGGTGAATGGTTGATGGAAGTCTAGCACTAGCCTTGGATGATGTTTTCTAGCTCTTGTGGTGGATTATCTTGGCATTTCTCTTGATCTTGGTATGGTTTTCTACTATTCTGCTGTCATTTTTTCAAGTAAAGTATTGTTATGCTAGGAGCTAGGTGAGAAGTATAAGGGCATACACCCCCACCATAGTCTTCATCATTTTTGCTTCATTGCATTGATTATACAAGGGTTTGCTAAGAGAATTATAAGGGCATACACCCTCTTAGCTTAAACCCTAGCTAGAGAAACTTGCCTTGGGAAGTAAAAGGGCTTACACCCCCGAGGAGGTAGCTTCTCTAGCTCTTGTTTATTTGACTCCATTAACCCAATAGTAAAGACACTAGTCATACTCTTTTTTGCATTGGAGAAATAAAATATTGCATTGGGAAACGTGAGTTTTGATCATTTTTACTTCTTGCTAAGTGGATTGTTCTTTTTATGCCTTGGGCACCTCACAACCACTAGGGCATCCCCATCAAGGGGGTACTTATTGTTGTTGTTACAAAATTGCATCTTCAACCATTAGGGTTGCAGAAACTCTAACTCATTTGCTTGAATAATTCTCTTATCAACCATTGGATTTTGCTCAAAGTTTGCACACTTACTCTCCTTGACCTAGAACACTTTTTGGCAAAGTTTAAGGGGATTTAAATGGATGATTTTCTTGCTGTAATACATTGAATGTTACAGCCATAAGTCCTATATAATTTGCTACAGACAAGTATTTACAACAACCTTGTCTTTTGTGCTAGAATATTGGCTTTTCATCTTGAGTTTAGCTAGTCTTTCTCTTGTATTTTCTACTTGATCTCTCGCACTAATTGAGCAACTTATAGTACCATTTACTTGCTTATATATATTGTTATCTATTGCTGCAAACTAGGGACAACAAGCTTAACTTGTTGATCCAACTAACATATATCATTGCAAAGTGTCTTTTCTTGTGTCTCGAGCACGTACAATCATCCAGAGAAGTATTATACATGTGGGAGAGCAATTACTTGACTTGCAAGGCATACTCTGCCTACCTTTTTTTCCACTTAGATTGACCTCTAGGGGCTTCACCTCCATTTCCCTCCATCTCCATCTCAACCCCCATAGGGTCACTGAGATCGCCTCCCTAGAGTGACCTAATCACCCTTGAAGTGCGAGACCTACATCGAGGTGACATTGGGTGTAGGATTCCCAAGTTGTAGATCTTGCTTTGTGGTTGGGTCGGGCGTTGCCCAACCTACAACTTGAATTATAACATTTTGGTGTCGTTGCCAGGGAATATTTTGAATCTTCCCCGTACCCTAATGACACTTTGTTAAGCTATCCTAAAGCCTTTCCCTTAGCTTGCCTAGCAACTCCACCCGAGGGACGTTCCCTTTTCTACCTTTCTTGATGAGTTCATTTTGAAACTCACCTGGCGACTCCACCTTCCCAGAAACTTTCTTTCCCCAAACCTTTTCCCCCGGGAGGTTCAAGCCTTCTAAGGTTTACCAAAGAAGGCCTCCTTTCAAGTCTCTCGTTGCTAAATCCCTTCCTCTTGCTTCAATGGCTTGCCCTTGGGCAAGAGACCTATACAAACCCTTTAACATGGCCAATATCCAAGGTTACCCCAACCAAATGCCGACAGATGTCAATAAGTGGTTGCCAAAGTTCCCAAGAAACAATGTGATAACTGTCGAAGACCACATTTGTGTCATGGGCCAAAATCTGGACAATGCAGGTATTGATCACGAAGATGTGGCCATGAGATTAATCGCTTCATCGTTCACTGAAGAAGCTCTTGATTGGTTAAGAGGACTCCCTGATAATCATATCATGACCTATGATGTTTTTTCCACCTTATTTAAGAGCAGATGGTTGAGAAAAATAGATGGTGGGACACTTGGTACTTAGTTCAATCAAATAAAGAAAAAGGAGAATGAAACAGTAAAGGAATTCATTTCAAGATTTGACAGGTTCTATGATCAAATTCTGACAGATTACCGTCCTACAACATCATTAGTTCCTTTACATGAATGCCTTTGAAGGCCAGTTTCGGTACATTATTAAAAACAAAAAGCCCACATCGTTGGCAGAGGCTAAAGAATTCAATATCAACATTGAAGAGAATCTCCTTGATTCAAAAATAGAACCTTTTCAGTACCCTCGCAGCAAGACAGAATCAAGGAAGGAGGTTCCCAACAACAATGTTCCTAATCTGGTTTCTCTCCTAACTAAGAATATAGACTAGATGAATACTCAGTTTGTCTAGGTGAAGGATCAACTTATGAACCGTATGACTACAGTGGAAAGAAATCAATCTGCTCCCAGACCTTAGTTTGCCAGACAAGAAAGAGATGCCACCGGTTGGAAACCAAGACCTCAACAAGAGGCAAAGGCCCCAGATACTTTGAAATATGTTGGAACAATTGATATAGAAGCATGATGTATCCCTTGCCAAGAACCCCACGGGGAAGATGAATTCCCCGGACAAGACGAAGATTATCCTGACGATATAAACTTCATGATTTACAATCTCAACGATGAACATGTTACTCAAGAATAGATCAATGAAGCCAAAATAATAGGAGAAAGAGAGGGGAGAATCCGGGCCTTAAATAAACTAACAGATGATCAGAAGAAAGAATCAAGGAGGAGGGAAATTCTAAACTACAGGAGAAAAAATGCTTCAACCCCTCCATTACATCCTGATACTCCTCTTCCAACAATAGAATAGGCGGTTCCACCACCTCCATCGTCGGTATGTGAGTTGCTTCCTAATCCAACTCCCACAAATGACATTCAGTTGAATATAGATGTTGCAAACATGTTTGGAAAACTGAATATGATGGTCCCAGTGACAGAGATGTGTAAGATCCCTTCCGCAAAAAGGGAAATTTTGGATATTACAGGTTCCATCTGAGAAGGAGGATCCTCCCATCATGTTAAACACTGTGTATCTTGATTGGCTAAAAGACAAGAACCCTCCCTTCTATCTCTCATTAGGCATGAATGTCCTTCTCTTGAACAATTGCATGCTTGATTTAGGGGCCTCAACAAATGTCATATCATTGGAGGTAATGAAACAACTTGGTTTGAAGACAACCCAACCTTATGGCAATGTATGTGGTATTGATTCCAGAAAGGTTAAAGTCCTCGGAGTATGTGAAGACGTTGAGGTATTTTTGATAGATTTTCCACATATCAACATCCTCATGGATATATTGGTGATCAATGTCCATGATGCCTGGGGGATGCTCTTGTCGAGGACCTGGTCCTCAACCCTTGGAGGTTTCCTTAGTATGAACCTTACACATGCATATATTCCCATGGGCGATGGCACATATGAGATCTTACATAATAAGGAAAAGAAAGATACACATGTGATGAATTTGAGGGGCTCCAACTATGTCAGTGAACAATACCATATACCTCCACAGATTATTGAGTATGATCCATCTGAGTTACCCTTCATGCAGGAAGATGCAGTGGAGATTTTTCTCCCATGGACAGATAAAAAGAAGACTACACAATACCATAGGAAGGAGCCACAATCTATTCATATTATACAAAACTAAGATGAGAAAAATGAAGAATTCACCAAAGATATAGTCCACACAGAGCCTCCATACGATGCGAATACACCTTGCATTGATTTCAATGAAGGAAGTCTTGTGCTCATATGGGACAAAAGAAAGGGCAAGCCGAGATACAAACATAAATACAAAAAATCTTGGCTTGGCTCTTACATCATCAAGAAGAAGTCTGACAAAGGAATGTACTATCTTACAACATCAGACGAGAGAAAGATGCCACTACCAGTAGATGGGTCTCTTCTCCAACCTCACATCCAAGTCACATGACTTCTTTAGGGCCCATGCCCGAGGGAAGTAGGTAAGTCATTTTGATTGCTTGCATTTTGCATCTTGATTGCTCATACTAGTTTAGATGCATTTCATTTTCATTCTACTCTACTTGCTTATTGATTTTATGCTTAGTTTAATTTTTTTTGAAAAAATGTCAAAATTTTGTTTTTCTAGTTCAGTGGATTTTGATAATCATCATATGACAACAAGGATGAGTAAGCCATTCTGCACTTGACAATTTGATGTTTCCTTACAGGCATAGGTCTACCAGGAGATGTCGTGGTTCTCATGCACTCTACATCAAGCACATGTCCCCAAGTAGGAGCCAGATGTTGTCCCCATTTTGTGGATAACTAAGGAGATTATGTCTCGAGGCCCTCAGGTTGCATATGGAGTGTTGAGAGACTACATGACCAACATTACCCTTTGCACAGATGGAAAACCCACTCACCGCCACAGATGGTCATAGGTTTGCAGATGGCATCCACCGCATCAGCTAGCTTCCGGAAGGTAGTGGGCCTTGCTCATGTTGATGATTGCAGCTATGTGAGACATTCTCCAGGACACAAACCTGAGAGAGAGCCCCTGAGAGGGGTGTGCGGTTCCTATCTGAGACATAGCTGGAACGTAGATGGCCTCCTCCTTATAGAGAGTTGAGAAGAACTCCAGATGATTCTCCTATGTAACGCAATGAGAAAGGAGATCTGTAGAGTTGGACGTGCCTGTGGCTGAGCACAAGGTGAACATGTGAAATCCCAAAGTGTTGGGTGCATCGTCATGAGACAAAAATGAAGATGATGTATTAGCTTCCTCTGAGTAGAGAGTTGATGAGAAACTCCAGATGACTCTCCTGTGTAATGTAGTGGGAAATAAGATTTATTGAGTGGACGTGCCTATGGACGAGCATAGGTGAATGTGATCCTAGTGGCTGAGCACTAGTGAATAAGTGGTTATTTTGTGTAATGTAATGAGCCAGAGATATGGACATCCCTATGGATGTGCCCCTAGTGGATGAGCACTGGTGGGTGTATAAGATCCCTTGCTATATTGTTCAAGAGTCAGACCTACCTGTAACCCTAATTGTAATGTAAATGGTACATGCCGGCCCCACCTTAATGTGATTGATAATTAATGTAAAAGATAATTAATCTGGTTAATATTAATTATATTATGAGATAGAGAGGTCAACCCTTATGTGCCAATAGACACTTATGTTGATAGGTAAAGTCTAGTATAAGTAAAGGTAAATTCCCCATTGAGGAATCATATCTTTTGTGTGAGTTTGGAAATTTCAGTAAGTACACCTTCTTGGGAAAAGTGCACACCTCTCTTGGGCGTTAGTCTTCTAGGGTTTACAAGCACCCTCTTGTGTGCTAGGTTTTCTTGGTGGTGAAGGTCTTTCTCTTGAAGAATATAGCAAAGGTTTTGGTTGGGTTTTCTTCCCTTGTTGAGAAGGGTTTCCCAAGATACTTCTTGTGTTCTTGTGCATGGTGTTTCGTCTTGTGATTTTGGTTGCTGCAACATTATTGGTTATGGTTAAGTTAAATGCTAAAATGGAATGAACTTCATGCTTAACCTTGTCTATTGAAAAATTAACATGGTACCAGAGCATAGGTCTTGAAGAACCCATTGCACAAGCATCTACCAGTCTTCTCTCTTTTCTGCAGAATTGTATGACCCTCCTAGGGTTTCCAGAAAATCTGTACGACCCTCCTTTCTAAAGGTGTTTCAACCCTTAAAACTTGGACGTTGGAGCTCATTTTGGCACAGGAGGGTACAACCTCTTTCAACGCACCTCCATAAGCTCTTAAAGTGAAATTCCGAGAACTTTTGATTTTTGGCCCTAGGGTTTCTAGGGTTCCGCAAGTTTCTGCAGATTTATGGTTTTAAGGTTTCTGCAACTCTTTGAAGAAGCCTTCGAGATTACCTGTGTTCTTCTGAATTTCAAGGCTTTATTGTTAACAGTCATAAGTCCAACAAAACCTAAGGTTGCTAGCCTAGCCTAGCTGTTAGGTTTTCTAGCCCAGTTAACAAGGGTTTGTGAAGAATCTAAAAATATGATGAACAAAACTATTATGGAAGATAAGCTTGATGGATCAAGCAACTTCAAGTTCCTGGAAGATAAGACTTCAGAGGAAAACTTATTGCGGGTGATACAAAAAGGTTTACCAGAGACAACTATTGATGAATGGAAGGAAAATGATGTCAAGACAAGGAAGCCAATCATCTACTTAAGTTTTTAAATTGAAGGGCTAGCTTCAATATAACAAGATGACAAAAGGTGACACCGTGACTAGCTTCTTCATAAATATCTCAGAGGACAGAGATCAACCAGGTACTATTGGAGAAATCATATCAACACCCTCAGGTATGCACTTGTATATATTATTTGTATCATTGTCATGAGGAAAATTGCAAGAGGAAGGAACCTTTGCTAAAGTCATGGATCCATAGGGATCTCAGTGCATTCAAAGGAACAACACACTGGAAGTGAAGACTCCAGGTTTGAGTGTTTTAATTATCATGCCTCTAAAAGTTTGCTACACTACAAGTAGGTATTGTAGCCGTGACAACAATCCTTAAATTGTTTTGATTATAGGTATGTACTCATTATTCTCCTTGAGGAGATATTCTTGTTTTGGTTTCGCTTGTTTTCTTGTTCCGAACAGGTTAACATCAAAGGAAGATGTTTATCCTTCAGAGGGAGTCAAAACTATTTGAGAAAGAGGGAGAATAGAACCATCATTGAGGCAACCAATGCAATATTGCATGATCATAATCTTTCTATGATTCTATGGGCATAAGTATGAATGACACAGAATATGTTCAGAACAAGAGTCTTCACCAGACTTTGAAAAACATAAACTCCCAAAGAAGCCTTCACTAGAGTGAAGCCTGAGATTGAACACTTCGGGATATTTGGGTGCCCAGTGTATTTTCAAGTACCCAAAGAAAATATTTCCAAGCCAGATCCTTTAGGAAGAAAGGATACATCTATGGGATAACAATGAATCTTCGGAGACATTCCAGATCTACATCCCTGGTCAGAGACAGATTGAGGCAAGCAGAGATGTTGTCCTCAAAAAAGAGATACCCTTTCAAACATCCAGAGGATCTAAGATGGAGATTGACAGTGAGGCAATGCCTTCTTCCCCTTCAACAGTTCAGAGGGAGACAAACATTATTCAGTTGATCCAGTTGCTCTAGTTGAAATGTCCAAAGATATTGCAGTAGGGCACAAAAAGGCCTACCTAGGCTTGTTAAAGTTTAAGCTATTATTAGGTTACTTTCAATTTACTAGATAACAATAACATAGATAGGATCACTGAGAAAAACACAATCACAAGAGTACACAAGCATTTATCCTGGGAAACCCTCAAGGGGAAGAAAACCCAACAAAACTTTCTTAATATAGATAGCCAATACAATGCCAAGATTATGAACCAAACAAGACAGAAATTGCTCTCCCAAGGATGTGCCTCTCTTTCTCTTCCTTCTTCCGGCAACTAGTAAC
>ML808485.1:58266-69267 GCA_009831015.1 Picea engelmannii | reverse complement strand
TCCATGTAGAGAATCTGCATGGTGGATATGGTTAGCTCCATCTGCATGCTAGACATGGTTAGCCGGAGCTGTATACTTCTGACTTTTGTATTTATTAAAAGTCTTTGCATTTTCTATTCTCCAAAAGAAGACGAGTATCCACTAAAATAGTTTTTTATTTTTATTTTTATTTTTATATCTAAATATCTTTTTCTATCTTTTGTTGTTATCGAATATTTTATTTGCTTAGTTGCTTAGTTGTGCCTCCAAGTCGTCAACTAATTTCAATTCCTGTATTAAGTTGGTTTTATTATTATTATCAAAATTGCTATCACTACATAAAAAGCATGATTATTCTTGAATCTTGATTATTCTTAACGAGTTTGTTTCATCCTCGTTTAAAAATAGAGAAGTTGACCAAACAAATATTCTTTACAAAGAAACCAAAATTCAACGACCTTGAGTTTTTGTAGCTTTCCAAATATACCTTGTAATGCTGAATCCCAGAATTCCACTTACAAGAATATGGTGTCAACCTACTCATTCCACGAAGCTGTTGACTAGCAAGTTGTCATAAGAATATTGGTTATTATTCCATTTGATATATTTGCATTACCAACAAGTCGGTGTCCCAACAGAATAGTCACTAATGCTAAAGTCTTTGGTAATTGGAGATGTACAACTTATTATTTCGATTCATGTATATATCAAAAAACCGTTGCTATCACTATTTTTTTTTTTAACCGTTCTATCTTTGGAGATTTCGATCACTGAAGCATGCTTGTGGCTCTTTGCATAATATGACGGATCTTTAAAGAAAGCATAATGTGAAATGGTTTAAGTATATGCATTTCTAAAGAAGATTAGCGTTGTTATTGTGAATTAAAATTACATTTTCCCTGACAATAAAACGTGAATTTTTTCTATCGAATTGTTTGCGATGTGATATTTTTCCATTCAATTTCATATTGTTGCGTATCTGACGCTCTATATGTACACCCCAAGATTATACTATTTTTGGGCTTTATATGTACACTAGGTTTATGTTTTTCAATCTCTAGTTGCAAATGTCCGATTTTTGTAAAAGTTTTGTGAAATGATTTTTGGTTGTTTTAGAGCGCTGCACGTATCTCTTTGATTTTTGAAAAATATCGTGAAATGTGAAATATTGTATTTCTTTGAATTGTGATTATCTTAAGTTGTATATATTTGTAAAAGTATTGTGACATGATATATATTTTTAGTATTAGTAATTTTTGAGGTTCTATGTTCACCTATAAACCCTGTAACTAAAAATGCTAGATGTTGTGAAATGGTTGATATTTTATGTTCGCGTTTCTATAATGTGAAATGGTTACTTTTTTTTAAACAATAGTAACTCTTTAAAAATATTCGAAGATAAAGTGAAATGGTTAAATGCCTTATGTTTTAAGAATTAGTACGAATCTAGTATTTTTATAACTAAAAATACTAGATATTGTGAAATGGTTGATATTTTATGTTCGCGTTTCTATAATAGAGGTTTCAATAATGTGAAATGGTTACGTTGTTTTAAACAAATAGTAACTCAATTTAAAAATATTCTGAGATAAAGTGAAAATGGTTAAACGTGGAATTTCATATGTTTTAAGAGTTGGTACGGATCGAGGTTTTTATAACGTGAATGGTTAAATGTGGAAAGCTTATTATTTCAAGAATCAGTAAGATTAATGTTTCTGTAATGTGAAATGGTTAATATCTTTAGGGGTATAATCGAATGGTTAATATTTTTGAGTAATGGGATGATTGTTGGTTTCTATAACGTGTTGGTTTCTATAACGTGAATGGTTAATATTTTGAGGGTTATAATATGTGAAATGAGTAATATTTTGGGAAATGGGAAGATTTGAGGTTTCTATAATGTGAGTCGATATTTTCATTATTTTAAAAATTAGCTAGATATGTTCTGTATTTAAATTTAGCAAGATACGATGTCTGTATTAATCTGAAACTTTTAATATTTTAAATTTATCAAGATACGATGTCTGTATTAATGTGATACCTCTTTAAATTTAGCAATACACCTTTACATCTTTTTATTATTATAATATTACAAGACAATATTACAATATTTCCAAGCTTTCTAACCTCACCACCTAGTACCCTGTAGATCATTTTTGATGTTGATTCTTGTAGGCTGGACTGCCCTGAGTTGGCGATAAGCTATCCAAATCCAGTGCAGCAAAAAGTCATTCTGGACGTGGAGTGACATTTTCATTGCTGTATAAGACATGCCTAATACTGTATAAGATATACCTCCTGTATAAGTTATATGCCTCGTCGTTAATCTTGAGGCAGGAGAAAGAGCTATTCACAAAATATTTGTGATAGATAAATATACGACTCGGGAAGATCAATTTAATGAGGATGATAGATAAAGATACATGGACTCGGGGAAGGGGAAGATCATTTTAATGAGGATGATAGATAAAGATAGATGGACTTGGGGAGGGGTTGATCATTTTAATGAGGATATGATAAAAGGACTTGGGGAAGTGGAAGGGGTTGATAATTATAACAAAGATGATGCTATCGATTGAATAAATAAAATCACAGTTCTCAAAACAAGAAGACTAAATAGAGTGGTGATGGATACAGAATTTTTGATAGATCAGGGAAGTGGTTGATAGTTTTAACGAGGATGATGCTATCAGTTGAATAAATATAAATCCCAATTCACACACAGGATGATGCTATCAATTGTTGAATAAATATGCTGTCAATTGTGGAATAAATATAGAATAAATACAATCACATTTGTCAATTGTGGAATAAATATAGAATAAATACAATCACATTTGTCAATTGTGGAATAAATATAGAAAAATACAATCACAATTGAAACTGTTGAATAAATATAATCACAATTGAAGCTGTTGAATAAATATAGAATACATATAATCACAAATGTTGAATAAATATAATCACTGTTGAATAAATATAATCACAATTTTCACAATTAATAAATATAATCACTGTTGAATAAATATAGTCACAATTTTTACAACAAATAAATATAATCACAATTCATCACATAAATATAATCACAATTTATTACATAATTACAATTTATCACAGGATGATGCTATAAATATAATCACAATTTTTACAACAAATAAATATAATTACAATTCATCACACATTAATATAATCACAATTTATCACAGGCAAATAAATATAATAAATATAATTACAATTTTTACAACAAATAAATATAATTACAATTCATCACACATTAATTTTTACAACAAATAAATATAATTACAATAATCACAATTCATCACATAAATATAATCACAATTTATTACATAATTACAATTTATCACAGGATGATGCTATAAATATAATCACAATTTTTACAACAAATAAATATAATTACAATTCATCACACATTAATATAATCACAATTTATCACAGGCAAATAAATATAATCACAATTCATCACATAAATATAATCACAATTTATTACATAATTACAATTTATCACAGGATGATGCTATAAATATAATTACAATTTTTACAACAAATAAATATAATTACAATTCATCACACATTAATTTTTACAACAAATAAATATAATTACAATTCATCACACATTAATATAATCACAATTTATCACAGGATGATGCTATAAATATAATCACAATTTTCACAACAAATAAATATAATCACAATTTATCACAATTTTTACAACAAATAAATATAATCACAATTTATCAGAGGATGATGTTAGTTGCATAAATATAATCACAATTCATCAGACAATAAATAAGTATAATCACAATTCATCACACAACAAATAAATATAATTACAATTCTCATAGAACAAATAAATATAATCACAATTTATCAGAGGATGATGCTATAATAAACATAATTACAATTCATTGCACAATAAATAAGTATAATCACAATTCATCACACAACAAGTAAATATAATTACAATTCTCATAGAACAAATAAATATAATCACAATTTATCAGAGGATGATGCTATAATAAACATAATTACAATTCATTGCACAATAAATAAATATAATCACAATTCATCACATGAATAAATATAATCACAATTTATTACATAATTACAATTTATCACAGGATGATGCTATAAATATAATGACAATTTTCACAACAAATAAATATAATAACAATTCATCACATTAATATAATCACAATTTATCACACAGGATGATGCTAGTTGCATAAATATAATCACAATTCATCACACAACAAATAAATATAATCACAATTCTCATATAACAAATAAATATAATCACAATTTATTCTCATATAACAAATAAATATAATCACAATTTATCAGAGGATGATGCTATAATAAATATAATTACAATTCATCCCACAATAAATAAATATAATCACAATTCATCACATGAATAAATATAATAAATATAATCACAATTTTTCACAGAGGATGATGCTATAATAAATATAATCACAATTCTTCACACAGGATGATGCTATAATAAATATAATCACAATTCTAACACCAAATACAAATAAATATGGTCACAATTCTCACACAGGATGATGCTATAATAAATATAATTGCAATTCTAACACCAAATACAATTCATCACATAATATATAATCACAAATTTTCACACATGATGATACTATAATAAATATAATCACAATTCTAACACCAAATACAAATAAATATGATCACAATTCTCACACAGGATGATGCTATAATAAATATAATAACAAATCTAACACTAAATACAAATAAATATGATCACAATTCTCACACAGGATGATGCTATCACAATCATAAATATAATCACAATTCTCACACAACAAATAATTATAATCACAATTCTCACAACAAATAATTATAATCACAATTCATCACACAGGATGATGCTATCACAACAATAAATCTAATCACAATTCTTGCACAACAATAAATATAATCACAATACTCCCTATCAAAACAAATAAATATAATCACAATTCTCACACAACAAATAAATATAATCACATAACTCACAGGATGATGTGATTTATTGAATAAATATAACAACAGTTCCCTCACAACAAGTAGACTAGAGTGAAGAGTGTGATGGATATACTTGAGTGAAGAGTGATGGATAAAGATGTAAGGGCGTTGATCATTTTGGTGAACATAGGAGTATAGGTTTGATGATGTTGTCAATTTTGTAAAGCCTATTCACTATTCTCATTTTCTAAAATTCAATTTTAGATATTGTGATGTGAATAAATGTATCTAAAATTCAAATTTAGATATTGCGATTTGAATAAATATATTCAATTCAATTTTATAAGTTGTGATGTTTATAATTATATTTTTGGTTCTTATTTGTTACAATCTCAATTTAAGATTGTAATTTGGATAAGAAAATTATTTTTCATTGATGTAATCTCAATTTTAGATATTATTATCGGAGTTAAATATAATCACAATTGTCATTGTTATCTGAGAGGGTCCATGTGGGGTAAAATAGATGTGCTAAACCATGGGTGTGACAACCCTTACAAAGCACAATCAACTTTTACATAGCAAAAAGATTAAGTGAATAGTTAAGACACCATAAATCATGTATCCTAGTAGATCTATCTCATAATCCTTGCATATCTACCCATGACAAATTCCCAACATGGAAGGAGTTATCACCTTGAAGGGATGGTTGGAGTAATAAAACCTAAGAGAATTTGGGAAAACCCACTAACCAACATTTGTGTATCAATAATCCCATCATGGCCACATACAAATAAATCATCATACTTTGGGATCAACAGAGTAGTCCCATATCATGAAAAATGTAGGGTATAGTGTAGAGAATTTGAGGTGTAACAATTGGTTCCAACTCAGGGACATGTTCTCATCTCAAGAGTGCATGAAAACTCCAAAATCTAGAAAACTTGTAGATTTGAAACAATCTCAACCAATGGATATTAAATGCAAAGGAACACAAAGACACAAATGCTTTATCACTTGGTCTTTAGAGAGTTTTATACAATGTAAGCATCGTCTCTTTATTCCAATAAGAACAAAATGCAACACTTGATAAAATGAAACACACAAGTTAATCTAATGCTCATGCTAAATAGGTTATTTAGTCTAACCTACTACAACATAATAAACATGACATGCTAAGTAAAATCATAATAAATCCAATGTAACGATTTAATAAATTCAATGATATCTTGAGATTTACCTTTATTCTTGCTCACAAACCAAAATGATGAAACATCAAGGATTAAGTTAGCATATGTCGATTCCTTTACCTTTCTTTGGCCAAAACTTGAAGTAGGATCATGACCATGTGAGAGAAGAATAAAGACATGCCAAATTTTCTGTGTACTGCTGCAATCTTATTCAATCTAGAGGTGCGTAGGGATGATGTAATCATATTTCTTATCATAAGCATAGGACAAAACATCACTACTACTTATCAAACCATGAGACGAGGGAATCTGGAATTGGCTCCAATAAAATCCTACAAGAGGATTGCTACTCGTCCTTGTTGTTATCGATCATATATATGGATGAAACATGAGAACCATTTAGACCTAAAAAAATGTACAGATCTCTGACTCATGTTTCATCCAAGGTTGAGTGTGCTAATGTTTGCAAAAAATTATATCTTTAAAACCATTATCACTAGATGGATTTTCTTGAATATAGAAGTCATGAGTTGGGGACTTCCATGGCTGAAAAATTTCTATTGTTGTTTTTCCATGAGAAACTCCTTCCTATACCTATAAATAATCCTCATTGGTGGGATGACATGGCTGTTCCCGCATCATGAAGTTTGTTTTGATTATATTTGGCTGTCTAGAAGACCACAAATCTATGATTTTATCTTTAGAAACATCACCATCTATATCTTAAATGGGATCCCCATCAAAATAAAAACAACAATATAGAGAAGAGAATCAATATTATCAATCTTTTCTTCTTCATTGAATAAGTGTTTCTCCATTAGACTTTCCTCTTCCAAGTCGTTAAAAGATGTATCGTGAAACTTAAAATCTTGGAAAGGAGTATATCATGTCGAACCCTTGCTTTCTTGTGGCAGACAATTGATGGATATCCCCAAAAACTCTGTATCTTCCACTGTTGGTTGATTTAAGAGATTGGAGATTTGTGGACTGTTATTTTGCGATTTCAATATTGCAGTGAGTTTCTAAATTGGTTCCATGTGTGAATTTGAATGTTAGAAGTGGCAAAAAATGACATTGATATTTTCCATGGTTTCCATGAGGTACTTGTAAAGTTTTGGAGTGATTCTTGGTTGCCTGTAGCTTCTTGAGGACCAACTTAGAGCCCAGTGAACCTATGGAGGTCATCCCACAACTAATTCAATTGATTGTCATCCCACAACTAATTCAATTGATTGTCATCCCATATTCAAACACTGCATAATAGAACTGTCCAAGAGCAAGCAACCAGAGCTATTTTATGATGGCATATAGCATCTCAACATTAAAGTTGATGTACATAAACTGCCAAATATAGAAATTTGTGTTGGTCGCAGACCAACTATAAGCCTATCATTTACGAATCACATGGTATCAAAGCTTAAGTTCAATTGGGTATTTATCTCCTAACCAGAGGTAGCCACAGTAAAACTAAGTAAGTAGGAAGCAAACACAAGCCATAATCGCTGTCCCATGGACAAAATGAGAGTAGTTGACCAATGTTAGTATGCTATCCTATCGAAGTGGTTTAGCCCATTGATGTGTGAGCACCAGTGCTTGTCCATCTGCACTCCTATCTGCCTATGCATGATTGGAAAAGAACAACTCTGGGAACTGAATCGGGTCTTGAACATTGTTGTTGATGAAGCGAACGTCCTGAACCTTCTCAGTCCAAGATCTCGTGAAACCAACATTAGTGGGTAGTGCTCACTCCAATATTTCTCTATCCTTGATGACCTTAGCTTAGTTACGAGCTTGCGATTTGTTCGATAAGGCCATTTGGGGCTGTAATTACCAAGTACCTCAGTATCGTTGGGTCTCAAGGTGAAGGAAGAGAATGCATGGTTGGACTCGTCGAATGTGCACCTGCTTGTCATCGAGCAACGCTTGTTGCAGTGTGCCTATAATAGACTAAACTTAGACTACAAATAGTACCAACAAATTTGAATAGGAAAGTATTAATGCTTGTGAGAGAAGATTTCCGCCCTGGTAGGATCTGATGATCGGTTGATAAATGCGCTAGCCCGTTAATAAATCAAATAGTATTAGTACAAGACTTGGGGACCATCGAGACATAATTACACATGTTGTCCCATCACCCCATCAACGACATTTAGTGTGAAGGACGATTTCTTCTCATGGCTACCATCGACTGCACCTTACCACCGGTACAAGGTCAACTCTATTTTTGTCCTTTTGTATTCATATGACATTTAAATTATAATCCATTGTCAAACATGCAAAATCTACAAAATGGATTTTGGCATTTACCGTTGAGTTATTTCAAAATGTGCTAAATATTTGGGACTGTACGATGACTATGTCGGTATTTATTACACGAAAGTGTCTACGCCACCTAACCTTTAATGTGATGTTGATTACTCTATACATGTGTGAAGTATTATTCTTTGAGGGTGTTGCGCATGATTGCTAAGTACCCTTGCCTCGACAAGGTCGCATAGACCCTTGATGGGTCGCAACGCTTCTTCACACGTATCCAACTTCTTGGTCTTCGCCATGAAAGATCTGTAATAGTCGTAGTTGGACCATGGGGGCACCTGATGACCTTCCAATTTTATACTAGGTTCAACCTTGGGCCTGCGTAGCTTGTTTGTTTGCTCGATGGGAACCGAAGGAACACAATGGACATAATTTCTTATCGGTATAGTACACTGGGTTTTTAGATAGATTTCACATGCACCCTATCGTTTCTTGGCTACCCACAACCTCTCGTATTAACACATGTATTGGCAGATATTGACCCTCGACATCAACCTTTCCCTTATAGTCTTCTACAACTTCCCATTCATGTAGATGTTCCCGATGCGCTACCCACCATTGCATGGGTATACATACTAATATTGTATCGAGGACGTGTACCCTATGGATTAAGGGAATGTGCCACACTCCGACAATGAAAGTTTCCATCGGATTTGTCTTGTTGAAATGATAGGGTCCAAATTCATCTTCGCCTGCCGCAATGGTAATTTGTACGCATCTTGTAGTAGAGACTTCATACAACTTATTTTCCACGTCTCCATGGAATCCTTCGAATCAATGTTTTATGACTCCATCTTAGTTCCCCGTTCATCGTGGGATTGATATAATCTTCTCTGTGCTCTGTGATTTGATAGATATTTTCGATAATAGAGCTGTACACATCTTCATTCATGGGCTCATTTTTGTTGGGCATGTGTTATATTCTTTGCACGACCAAACCTATTGTTCCTATTGCATTGGGCGCACAAGCAACACCCCCAATATTTTTTCTTTTGGTGGTTTTTTGCATTTGTTTTTAGCAGTTTTTCGGCACATGGTTTTCACCTATAGTTTTCTAATTTGGGTCAATGGATTAGGGTTTTGGATGTTGTGAAATCCTATATATTGTATTTTAAACAATGAAAATACTATGATGAATACAAAATTAAAGGTGCGACTCTAAGCACGTTGTTGGTTTTCCTGGTTTGGGTTTCCAGGGTAAAATCTCTGTAGTGTGTGTGTGTGTGCCATTGTATCTTTTATGTTTTTATTGAGAATCTATTTGTAGTTAAGTAATTCTGCAAGGTTAAAATATACAATTGTATTTGACACCTTCATTTGGATCTAATGGTGCATTCATGCGCAAGGTGTCCATCTCAAAGGACATCTGTATCTTCTTTAAATTCAACACAACATTATTTTCGAATGCCCAATCAATACCAAGTAGTGCAGGGTAGGGATATGAATCATCCATGATTTCAATCACCTAAAAATCTACATTAATATTCACCCCTTTGATGTACACTTTGACCTGTTATAGTCAACCTATATGATAGATTCTATATTGGTTAGGCAACCTAAGATGAATGGGGGGGTCATACCAAGTTTGGTATACCCATCAACTCCCAGTATTTATTCGGCAAGATGTTCACATCAGATCCCATATCTAACATGACTCCATCCATTTCATAGCTTCTAAGTTCAACTGTCATCTTGAACTCTCTTTTTGTGCGCTTCTGCTTATTGACCTGACACACAACTTTCTTTGGTAGTGGGGATGATATAGCTACAAGTGTCCCTTTTGCCCCCATATAGTTTGTTAAAATGTGCGTCAACTTTCTTGCAACATCACGATCACTTAACAACTTCAAACAACAATGCAATAAGTTAGTTACTTGATTTTCAACTTGTTCTTCATAATCCATGTCGTGCAACACTTCTTCTTGCACCGTGTGCTTCAACTCTTTGTGCATGTTCTCCTATATTTCCCGTTTGGCCTGTCATATTTCTTCCTACCTGTGGGCCTCTTCCAACGACCTTTGCATCATGTGTTGTATTCATGCACATGAGCTTTCTCCAAAGACTTTTGTGTGGTGCACTGCAATTCTTCATGGACTGAGGCCTCTTCCAGCGATTTTTGTGGCACGTTGTACTTCCTCACTTACTTGGGATTCTTCCAGCGACCTTTGTGTTGCATGATACAAATCTTCACGCGCTATCTCTTCTTGTAGAGCTCTTTGTGCATAACACAAAAATTGCTTTTGCTGTGCAACATCAAACTTAGGAGGAGCTTGTGTTTCCTTTCTGATCTTTCCCTCCATTCTTTGGCCCCAACTTTCTTCATGCTTTAATTCCATTACCATCTTGGCTCCACCTTGGGTTATCACCCCCACATCAACTTCGTCATCCTTCCTTTGGTTCTCACACGACTTTGCAGTAACCATGTTGTAGTGGGCCTTCTTCTCTTCCCACTTTTTCAAGAAGTCGGGACAATCCTATGTGACATGCTCGATACTATAGAAATACCCACATAGAG
>ML808485.1:41647-58166 GCA_009831015.1 Picea engelmannii | reverse complement strand
TGACAGTCTAGCTGCATGGAGGGGTCCCTTGTATCCCACCAATTTGGTGGCTGGCTTGGCCATAAGCTTAAAATTATATTATTATTATAAAACTAACTAATTATTATTATTTAGAACTTTTGATGAATAGACGACTGTATCAGCAAAAAAATACTCCTAGCGTAGACTGTATCACAAAATCCTAGTGACACTAGAGTCAGAATTGACGGTTTCACCCCAAGGCACACAAATTCCATTAGAATTTAGACATCTGAAAGAAAGTATTAATAGAGCAACAAAAACATAGTTTGAGATTATTAACACAAACAGAAGAATTGTCCGAAAATAATTGTCAAGGAAATACGGAAAAGCGAGATCTATAATCTCACACCTACAGGAACCAATTCAAGTCACATGAACTGAAAAATCTACAATGGCAGCTGGCAACAAAATTATCTGGACCACAATCAACATAAACATAGGTTATCACTTCCCAACAAAAGGTCATCGCATTTCAGAAGAGATTTGAATGGAAAAAGATCCACAGATCACAAGGATAAAGTCTATTAAAAGAGGATCGCAATTCATCATTTATAACCATAGGAAGTCAAAATCATTCGGTAGACCAGTTATGCAGGTAAAATACCGGCTGTCATTTGGACAAGGAAATCAATATATCTATCCTATACGAAAAACTTCAAGCCTTCCTGAGCTACCACTTCAAACCCTATACTAGGCTACCTAAAGATCTACTGATCTAACAGAAGGCTACAACAAACTTTGAGAAACATCAATTCCAAGGGTTCACCTGGCTTTAAACTATGCAAAGGAATCTTGGTTGGGACCTCCATAGAGATACCCTGCTATCTTGGAGACTTCCTCATATGTACCAAATTTTTGTTGTAAAATTGTTCAAGACAGGCACCAGGTAAAGGGTGCATATGCTCTTAAATATGCTTGGTATAATAGGAAATAAGTTGAGAAGAAAAGATGGTCCGCTTAAAAGTAAAGCTGCCAAAACATAGGCCATAAAGCTTCCACAGCTCTTCACATCTGGTCTTCAGTTTAGGCTTTGGCGGAGAAGGGGCTGGCTCCAGGCTTCATAGATCGCAGCTGTTTTAGTGTAGGATATGAAGGACACAAGGGAAAAAGCAGGTGTATCAGAAACTTGAAATGCCCAAATTATGAGCATGAAGGACGCAGCAAGCTTTAAAGAAAAAGAAACCTCGTGCTTAATACCAGTTATCAGCTAAGAGACTTTTTTCACATAAAACTAATAACAACATAATGAAACGAGGCAGTCACCTGGAAAGTTAGACATTCTGTTCTAAAGAGCACGCCCTGCTCGTGAATTTTGACCAGACATTGCAAATGCCTGAAGCAGGCTTTGAGCTGCATGTGTCTGTTCTGGTGTCCCAGAGATCTCAACAACTCGGTCTGTACCTCCAGGTTTTGATTCATGCAACTTCACTTTTGCTCCTGATATCTGGCCAAGACAGTTTTAGTTAGCAAAAATTATAGGAAAATAATATTTACATCAATTGGAATCTGCATACCTCACGAATTTGAGATATATTAGATCCACCTCTCCCGAGAATAGAACCAACAGATTTATTTGGTATTGTAACCTCAACAGTAGTCCCCGATTTAGCTACTCCGGCAGGCAAGCTGAACAAATCAAGATTATAAAGAAATTAAAGGAGGCAAAAGCACAAAAACCACCCTGGCATAAATTAGATAAAAGCTCCATAAATACAATTTGAGATCTAATCTATGAATCATTACCCGCCAGCTGGAGCACGGCTTGTTGAAAAGCTAGAAAGAGATCCATAACCACCAGCACCACCATTCTGGAGCATTACAAAACACCACAAGTAGATAATCAATACAGCACAACAAATTACAATTAAAAAATTCCAGGTTGGTAATAAAAATACACAAAATATTACCTGCACGCCTCCCAAACTGCCATAGCTGGCAGATGAATACCTCCCTGAAGCAGTCCCTTCTAAACCTAAACTTGGCAGAGAATACATTCTACCAGTTGATCCCAATTCATCCCCACGTCCAAAACCCGAGTCGGGAACCCCCCTACCATATAAAGAAAGAGATGGAGGAACCACAGAACCAGCATTTGAACCACCATCCTGGTCTTTAAATACATTTGATCTAAGCCTACTTGCAATTTGAATTAGGGCTTCTCTGGCAACATCAACTTCACCAATTACCTGCACAAATACGAAATTACTGTCAAAACTAAAAAACCACAAACGTAAATCATAACACAATCTACCATTATGATAAATCTGAAAATCAATATAACAGAACCTCCAAAATGTTTATACCAAAAACAATAAAATAGCTATTGTAAACAATTATTGTTACTCTCTTATATCTAAATATTAAAAATATCTTGTTACCCTGATCATATATCATACCTCAAAATAATTAATTACACCAGCATACATCCATCTTAACCAACACTGATCAACTAAGCACCAAGAAAGTTCAAAAAGAAAATCCAAGCCACAAACCTCAGTGCTTAACAGATATGGATTAGAATTAATCTACGCTGGATTATTTTAATATTGCATCTTCATTTTCATTCTTACATTGAGGACATCAATTTTTAAGTTTCAATTTATTTTCATTTTAATAATGGGGATCTCAATTTTTATGTTTCAATTTATTAGTGTTATGATACAAATCTCACACACGCTGAGACAAATAATGCACATGGCTTTACACATTGCAACAACTCCAGAAAAACATCAATATTTCTTTTTTACCAATGTAGATATATACCATCGAACAATTTTTGCCACTAAAAACACGAAAATAAAATGAAACTCGGTGAAAAGCCAACACTTACCTGAACAAGTTCTTCGTTTTCACCAGCACATTTTGGAATATTATCTTTTGACATTATGCGAATGTTAGCTCGGGTCCTCTTTCGCATTTCAGAAATAATGCTACCACCTTTACCTAAGAGACAACCTATACTGTTGGATGGCACAAGAAACCGTGTAGTGATGACACCTTCCTTGCCTTCCTCAATCGATTTTTCACTAGTCTTAAATTGCAAGTGAAGTACAGCCTCCAGAGTAGGGGAAATGCGATCATCAACATACTGTTAAGACATGAAACCAATATTGCTTGATAATTCCTTCTTACTATTTTAAAATATATAAAAGAGCCATAAAAAAACACTTTTCGAGACTTACCTCTTTAGAAGACACTACAATCACACGCTCATCACAATCAGGTACTTGGTCTATGACCTTGATATTTGCTCCCGTCTCCTGTCTAATTTGGTTAATTATACTACCACCTTTTCCTATTACGCCACCAATTTTATCATTACGGCACAACATTTGAAATACAAACTCCTCTGAGGAAGAATCATCTCTTCTGTGAGGGCCACCCAATCCAGAAAGAACCGGATAACCAGACGAGCTAAGGGGCCACGTGGAACCAGCTTCACTCCTATATCCGCCAACTGCAGGCATATGTGGTGCAATGCCAACAATAGGAGTAGTACCCTGGGGGAACATATTTCCCGAGGAAAACATTTGTCCAGCTGAAGAAAGAAAAGGGCTCTGACCAAAAGCAGTAACAGGGTTGTTCAATTGAAGTCGCTCTTTGGGAGGGTTTTCATGAAGCCTGGACGAAACCTCGTATAAGGCCTTCTTAACAACTGAAGAGGCCCCCGCAATCTAAACAAAAGCAATAAAACAAGACCACCAAATTGAAAACTCAAAAATGCAAAAGGAAAATGTCAACTATTTTATTTAATAGTACTTGGGAAATAAGATATAAAATAAAAAACATATTAAAAAAGAATCAGGATACGTTGCAACATGTTACAAGCAAATGCAGCTATGTAAAATATCCACCATGGACATTGAAGCATAGCAAGCATAAATGAAATGAAAATATATTATAACATTTTACAAACAAAAAATATCAGGATACGTAAAACATGTAAAATATCGGGATACATTGGGACATATTAAAAGCAAAAGATGCAGCTATGTAAAATATCCACCGCAGATATTGTAGCAAAGAAACTATAAATGAAATGCAAATACATTATAAATTCACCAGACAATAATATTCTAATTAAAAACAGCATGCAACAAATAAAAACAGTCCAAACCATTTATGGGTTAAAATCTGAAAATCATAAAATGGACTGTTAACCATCTTAAGATTTAAACATCAAAAGCAACAGATATTGTAGCATAGAAACTATAAATGAAATGCAAATACATTATAAATCGACCAGACGATAATATTCTAATTAAAAACAGCATGCAACAAATAAAAACAGTCCAAACCATTTATGGGTTAAAATCTGAAAATCATAAAATGGACTGTCAACCATCTTAAGATTTAAACATCAAAAGCAACCGTGAGAACTACAATCCCACATCAAACATCATTATTATTCTAAAATAGCTAAGCAAATAGGCAACCCTTTTTATAAAAGCCTACCTGAACAAGCTCATCAGTAGCCATGGCACAAGAGGGCAGCTGTTCCTTCGGTAAAATCTTAATCTGTGCACCAGTATCAGTTCTCATTTTCTCTATAACTTTTCCGCCTCTCCCAAGCAGACAACCAATTTGATTATTCGGAACTAGTAAGCGAGCAGTCACTTGCTTAACAGCATCTTCGTCTTCATCATCAGATCCACGCCCTTCCTCAACAATTCTTGCAAATACCCTAAACAGCGCGTCTTGAGCCGCGCAAAGTGGATTCTTGTCATCCACTAATACAACATCATCATCTTCATCGTCCCGGTCCACCTTCCGTTCTTTTGGTGCACTGAAAATGATGATAACCCTCTCGTCCACCCCAGGAATGCCATCGGCAACCTTAATCTTGGCACGTGTGTCATTCCTCAAAGACTTGATAATACTACCACCCTTTCCTATGACACCTCCAATCTTGTCTCCAGGACATAGGAGACGGTAGACTGTGTCATCAACACCAGGCATCGTCTCTCTTTGACCACCAGGATTCCGTCGCTTCCTTTCACTATTTCTTTCAGCATCCCCAAGATGAGAGCGTGAACGTTTGCCACCACTCGCCATTGCAACCCAAAGAACACTTACCCTAGCAAGATCAACTGACAGTCCTGCAAGAACAGAATGCAATATTACTAAAGCTCAACAAATAATGAGGATCAACTGATTAAAAAAAATGGCCTCATAGAACCCACACGCAACAAACCAAATCATAAAAAAAAACATGATGAATTAATATTACGGTAATAACTTCTCTCCAAGCGTTCAGATCTCCAGCTTATAGCCAACATGAACGAAATACTATCATCTCAG
Organism: Picea engelmannii; assembly: GCA_009831015.1. NCBI lineage: Eukaryota > Viridiplantae > Streptophyta > Pinopsida > Pinales > Pinaceae > Picea > Picea engelmannii. Next base: position 52,844 of record ML808485.1, on the reverse strand, counting down.
TTAGTGAACCAGGTGACGATGATGTGTAATCCAATAGTTAATATGAACAAGTGTCCAATATTTATTATTAAATAAGGGTATCGAACCAAAAAGCCTATTCAATCAGACAAAATAAAAACTGCAGATTACGATTATACTATTCGTGAGCAAATATTTTAATGAAGCTTTGACCTAAGTTTATTCTGAATTTTTATTATAGTAATAACAGGTCATACAGGCAAGGTAGATCTCGGAACGTCGTTAATAAAATAAAACGCAAACGTGACTTGTGGGATACGGGCATCTGGACAAACGCAATACACCTGTAAAAAGTAGGTATACCACGAATCCCATCACGTAAAATTAAACATGTCTCGATTCAAAACACCGGAGCTCAAACCGAAGCGAACATCATTGACCAAACACCGTGAAAGAAACATAGGAACAAGCAAAACAAAAACACGCGAGTGTTTCTGGAAAATCCATCACAGAGAAACATGCAACCGAGCAACATTAACCAAATAAATTCGTAGGCTTCATTCATCTCACCCCTCGCTACACATCCTAGCCTCGCATCTGAGCACTCAAGTCAGACTTTTCAAAGTTTTTCCTCCAAACCCTAAACCCTAGAAAACACAACCTAAACATCTTATACTATGTCTACTCGTCAAAAGCAGAACAAAGACTTCATCCGACCTTTCCTTGCAATCCCTTAACCGTCAATCTGCTCTTATCTGCATTTCGGAAACAGATCTATAAAAAATGATCCCAAATGTATTTTCGCAAACCCTTTTCTCCCACATAGATATGTCTCCAACCGCTACATGTTGGAGACTTTCATATGAACAGTGTATATCGCTGAATAGCAGATTCACATGCGCCGCACTGTAGCAAACCCTCGCGGCAGACTGAACAAAAAGATCCAGACTTAAAATAAGGAGAGAACACGGGGAACCAGAAGATAACGGAGAAAAACCCAACAAAAACCTTCAGCCGCCATATATACCAATGCAGAAGAAGAACGGACAAAACCCTAAAAGAAAAACCCAGCCGCGATATATACTAATACACAGCTTGTGACAAAGGCTGAAAAGGAGCACTTCAGAAACCAAACAAAAAACTAAACCCTAACGGAGAACAAGCGAAGCGATACAAACCTCAAAATAAACAGAAAAAAATTGCAGAGCAGATACAAGAATGGTAGAAGACAGTTAGAACGAAAATATAAATTACCTGTAGCTTACTGAGTCCTCGAACAGTCCCAACGGTGGGCTGCAGATCTTACTCTACAAGAGTCGATTATAGAACAAGAGAGCACAGAAGATGTGGGAGGAGTAGTAATAAGCGAGTCTTTGCATTTCATTTCGGGTGCATTTGCGTTTGAATTTATATGCATTAGGGTTACTTTTGGAACATCCCACCGCCTTATCAATTACCGTACGTTGGGACCAGCGGAATTATAATTTTTTTCATTGTTAGGGCGATAGAGGAAGGGCTAGGTCATTGCATGGGGCGCTTCACTCTAGTGGGGGGTTTTGTTGACCTCAATCTCACAAAGCAAGAATCATATCCTTGTTTGCTAAGATTTTGAAACTAAATGTTGAAATTCTTTGGAAGTATATATAGTTTAGGAGGGTAGCTTTATTTGGTTGGTTTTAATTTTGTTGGGTATTTGGTTAGTTTGATGTTAGCAAATACTCTAAACAAAACAATATTTTGGGTGAGGCACACTAGTCTATGTCAATAGGTTTACTAGGGATGTCATCCATTAATGTGGGGAAGCATCTCTTAGACTTCTCATGAATTTTTTCTTGGAAAAAACAAATGAATAAATAAGTTAAATAAGCGGTACATATACATAAACAATGATCAAATGTGTTAATGGAGGTAGCCTCTAATGGTTGGTTTCATGCACAATGAAAAATGATGATTATTCCTCCTATGATTATAATTAGGTTTCCTTGGGCATGCCTAAACTTGGTCCAATCAGATCACTGGTACAAAATCCAAATTGTGTTGGTCAACTCTAATCACCCATATTTGCTTGGGCCCCCTAAACCTCTAAATTACGACATTTGATGTTAATTAATGAGATGTCACTGAGGTTGTAGGTTGAATCCATTGACCTGGTGCCAAGTGAATTGAGCAATAGTGCTAGATTACTAAAGTAGTGAAGATTAGGCAATGGTCATGTGTGAGGTATCAAGCATCATGAGGAAAAGCCAATTGTCATGTGACAAGGTAGTGTGACGACCTCTAATGAAATTGTAGGGCATTGGTCTTATAGCATGTTAGAAGATAGAAATGGCTAGGCACAAACTAGAAGCACATTGTTGCACAAATCGTTTCTAGTTTGAAATGACAATGCTTCATGGTTGGAGCAAGGAGTCACCACGCAAACAACCCAAGTTTGTTTCCCTCCCTCGTTAAGGGAGCTTAACACATGCCCAACAAGCCAAATTGGGTAAGTGGGCATTCATAGGATACGTTATCCTTTTAGTGTCTCCTCTCTGTGTTAAGTGATTTGTTGGTGGAGTCAGTTATGAGTCTTTGCTACATTGTTACAAGTTTTAGTTTTTGTGTATAATTAATATCCCTAGGGGTGACTTTGATGTGTTTTTATTTGTTCATTGCCTCTTCAATATTGTAATATCTCAGTTTTAACCATCTGGAAGTTTTAAATATGATTATGCATATGTTGTAAGTGATGTGTATAGGTATTTTTCATTACTATGCTTTTTACATGCGATGAAATGGACTTGGACATGGTATTTTTTAAGACATTGTTTATGACTTGTAAATCATTATGTTGAAACTTAACATAAAAGGCTCGAGGTTGATTGGGAAAGAGCACGTAAGGGGATATGAGCCCACTAGAGGGGAAGAAGATAAAGGGTCCAATCGGATTATTATTAATCTTAGCTACATGTATGATGAGCCCCTCAATTCTCTGCTTTATTGACTATTTGCCTTTCATAAGCCCTCTAAATACTCATTTCCATACCTAAATTATTGTCATATCATCAATTATTAGTCATTCCAATTTATATAGCATTTGCATGTGAATTGATATGTTTGGATTAATTATGAGATCACAGTGACAGTATATTTGTGTTTCATGAGTAATTTAGTCAAAATGTGTTATTTCCATACACTGCAGAATAGTATGTTCAATCCAGATTTATGAGCGGAAAGAAATGAAACCACAGATTTATAATATTAACACAGAGACATAATGAACAATAACAGAGATATAGTAAAACTTGACTTCTATTAAATAAGAAATATGTTGAAAACTGTAAAATGCATACTGAAAACAAGTTTGTTATAATGGTGGTAGCTTATCTCTGAGAAGAGATGTGACGGCTACGCTCATTCGCAAGAAGATTGGTACAATGAGGCTCTAAAGGCCTTTTTACAATAAACATGAATGTCAAAACCTTAGACATCCAAAAACCTAACCCTAGCAGATGAAGCACCAAAAGTCATGTGGGCCCCATTGGGGTAAGTTAGTACATCAACTTCTTGGGGTCGCAACTTTTGCATATGATCTTTGTTTAGGGCGCATGATAGCTCATTGGAAAGATCTTGATGAGGAGCTTCATTTAGGGGGCTCAATGAGAGCCTTTGGCTGTCATTGAAGTGCATCATCGTGAAAACACATCGTTTAGGCCCTCAAAATGGCCCCGAAAGTTTGGGACTCGAAAAACTACTAAAAATAGTAAGTTGCCAAAAAATTGTTTTGAGTCAGTGGGAAAAGGTGTGTGGCCACCGAGATCCTCCTAGTTCAATGTTGTCGATGAATTTTGTTCTGCTGATAAATCTGGTCATGTAGCTTGTTGTCGAACCTTATTCCACAAAATGCAATGCTACCGAATTATATGTTGCTAAACCTTGTTATGTGGAATGTTGAGCCATTGAATTATGTATTTTACGATGGTTTGCTTGTATGTGAATGATGCATGTCTTGTAGAATTCATAGATAGAGTGGGTTGGTGTTGCACAATACTTATTAAGCTAAAGAGTGTGTGTTATAGTGCAAGTTGTAGGTTGGGCAAAGCCCGACCCAACCACAAAGTAAGAGTTATAACTTGGGAATCCTACACCCAATGTCACCTCGATGTAGGTCTCGCACTTCAAGGGTGATTAGGTCACTCTAGGGAGACGATCTTTGTGACCCTAGGGGGGTTGAGATGGAGATGGAGGAAAATGGAAGTGAAGCCCCTAATGATCAATTATAAGTGGAAAAAATGTAGGGAGAGTATGCCTTGCAAGTCAAGTAATTGTTGCCCCACGGGTATAATACTTCTTTGGATGAATGTACATGCCCGAGACACAAGAAAAGACACTTTGCAATGATATATGTTAGTTGGATAAGCAAGTTAAGCTTGATGTCCCTAATTTGCAGCAATAGATAACAATATATATCAGCCAGTAAATGGTACTATAAGTTGCTCAATAAGTGCTAGAGATAAAGTAGAAAATACAAGAGAAAGACTAACTAAACTCAAGATGAAAAGCCAATATTCTAGCACAAAAGATAAGGTTGTTGTAAATACTTGTTTCCAACAAATTATATCAGTCTTATGGTTGTAACATTCAATGTATTACCTGGTGTTCATGCTTCGACCCATGAAAGCACATGACGTGGACACAACTGCACTAGGGAGCGTTATTCTGTCTCTGCCACCACAGATTATGTTGGCTTTGCCACCACACATGGACAGCGCAAGCCACATAGCCTTCTCTCAGGACATGGGCAAGCGAGTTAAGGATGATGAAACTATCAGGGCGCGCCACGGACCATGATAGTCAGACCAGAACAGTCGGAGAACGGTCAGGTGTTTACATGCATGTCTTTTTATTTCTAGCACCTTCGGTTTTTATGTTGGTCAGAGGACAATTGTTTTTTAGAATTTTGTTAAATATATATCCTTCTGGACAGTCGAATCAGTTTCCCTACGGGGAGATTCATACAGGATTTTTTAATCTCTCTTAGGCATGCCAGAAACTGAGATGAGCTGAATTGGTTTCCCCTCGGGGCAATTCAACAAACTCTTATCTCTGATTTCACTGTGGATACTGTAATTTTGTTTTATAACAGGTAATATATAGATACTTACTTATAAAAAAAAACATTCAATGTATTACAGCAAGAAAATCAGCCACTGAAATCCCCTCAAACTTTGCCAAAAAAGTGTGTTAGGTCAAGGAGAGTAAGTGTGCAAATTTTGAGCAAAATTCAATGGTTGATAAGAGAATTATTCAAGCAAATGAGTTAGGGTTTCTGCAGCCCTAATGGTTGAATATGCAATTTTGTAACAGCAGCAAGAAGTACCCCCTTTATGGGGACGCCCTAGTGGTTGTGAGGTGCCCAAGGCACAAGAAGTACAATCCACTTAGCAAGAAGAAAAAATGACCGAAATTCACGTTTCCCAATGCAAAATTTTATTTCTTCAGTGCAAAAAAGAGTATGACTAGTGCCTTTACTATTGGGTTAACGAAGTCAAATAAACAAGAGCTAGAGAAGCTACCTCCTTGGGGGTGTAAGCCCTTTTACTTCCCAAGGCAAGTTTCTCTAGCTAGGGTTTAAGCTAAGAGGGTGTATGCCCTTATACTTCTCTTAGCAAACCCTTGTATAATCAATGAGATGAAGGAAAAATGATGAAAACTATGGTGGGGGTGTATGCCCTTATACTTCTCTTAGTAAACCCTTGTATAATCAATGAGATGAAGCAAAAATGATGAAGACTATGATGGGGGTGTATGCCCTTATACTTCCCACCTAGCTCCTAGCATAACAATACTTGACTTGAAAAAATGATAGCATAGTAGTAGAAAACCATACCAAGATCAAGAGAAATGCCAAGATAATCTACCACAAGAGCTAGAAAACATCATCCTAGGCTAGCGTTAGACTTCCATCAACCATTCGCCAATAGATAGCCATAAACAAGTGCACAAGAGATAAAAGGAGTCAAGTGTGGCGCAAATTTCAAACCTAGGCCTCTCACAATAGGGAGAGTTATGTCTAAAATGAGATCTTATGATCTTTATTTATACAAAATGTAGCTAACATGGCTTGTCCATAAATTAAGGAGTAAATCACAAGATTAGGGGTCAACAACCCTAATCCTGCCCCCTTAACAAAGTAATATTAAATAATTCACTTAAAATTTCACTTTTTGCACAAATAAAACCCTAATTTAAGAGGACGTCACCCCTTTAGGGGACATTTTGCCACTTTGAGGAAGTCATTGGTGTTGGAGAAGCATGGATAGGCCTCAAAAGGCCACATGTCAAGCATCTAAGCACTCTCATCACGTTGAAGACCCTCTTCTTCTCAAAACGTCGATGTGTCACAAGAGTGGCACCTCACCACCATGCCCTAGCGCCAAAAATATGATGCTTTTCCCCTCCTGGGCAAATCATTTGGCAAGTAAGGGTTGGGCTAGGTCGTCCAAGTCATCATCAAGGCCTTCCAAGTATGATCTCTCTCATCCGGCATGCAAGCCCCTCACATCCAACCTGTGGGCTTGTAGCCCCATGGAAGCCCAAGCTAGGCTTGTTCTCCCAAAACAATCCACCAACTAGGTCCTACAAAGACAAATGAGCACGCCCTCCAAGGATCTCAAGTCATAATATCATGATAAGTGAATCCAATCAATAAATAAGTCATCTAAGCATGTCCATCAAAGATAACTATATCAAACAATTAACAACTCAAAGACATTATGCGACTTGTCAAACTTAAATATGGGAGGGTTGACGAGGTGTCCTATTGGGTAGATCTTGCCCTAGGTCAAGGAGAGTTTCCAAGAAATCCCTCTCTAAGCCATGTAAGGTGGATGAAGTGGTTAGGGTCAAGACTCAAAGGGCATAGGACTCGTGACATGCAAGGGGTCGTAGTGTCTCATTCATGGGTGACTTTGTAGAGGGTGTGTGGTACCTTCGTCCGCAATGCATTTTTGCCTTTTATATTTTTTTCTTTGTTTTTCTTTCAATATAGCACAAGGAGAGATTGAAGGTCACTGCCCTGGCATGGTGACCAGATGATGGCAATGTCACCCACAAACACCTAGTGGAAATGAGAAGATTGCCTCGTGATGAGACCCCCTTTCTCTCAACCATGTAACTGAGAGTCGTTGCCCTGGTTTGGTGACTAAATGATGACAATGTCATACCACTAGATATTCATAGGCGTGGTAGGTCGGCTTGTGATGAGACTTCCTATCCTTCAACTAACCTTTTAAGCGTTCTTTATTATATTATGGGTCCCCTTTACTCAAAGATAAGTGTTTCACTACTTTCCTGGGTGATCCCTGGGCGGAGCATCTGGAAGGTTTAAACAAGGCTTTTATTGTTACCCAACATCAAGCCCTCTATGCCTTCAACCCCTTCTTCCCATTGAACGAGGGACAACCCCTTCTTGGGTCAATACACCCTAAAATCCCAAGAGATAAGGAAATGGAGGGGAACAATGATGGAAAGTGGTAAGTATGGTCAGGAACGATACAATGGCTCGTTAAGGGAGTTCCTAGTAGCAAACCCATTCCCCAAGGAAAACCACTTACTAGGGCACAATGTCAACCACCAAGGTGAATTAGGGAAAAAGGCATAATGTCCAAGCATATATCATGATGTCTAGAATAATCTAAGATACAACATAATCAAATGGCTTAAATATTGAAATGATGCTTACCATAATATTGACTTGTACCTCATGGAGTTGTTAATTTTTCAATAGACAAGGTTAAGCATGAAGTTCATTCCATTTTAGCATTTAACTTAACCATAACCAATATTGTTGCAACAACCAAGATCACAAGAAGAAACACCATGCACAAGAACACAAGAAGTATCTTGGGAAACCCTTCTCAACAAGGGAAGAAAACCCAGCCAAATCCTTTGATATATTCTTCAAGAGAAATACCTTTACCACCAAGAAAACCTAGCACATGAGAGGGTGCTTGTAAACCCTAGAAGACTAGCGCCCAAGAGAGGTGTGCACTTTTCCCAAGAAGGTGTACTTGCTGAAATTTCCAAACTCACACAAAAGATACGATTCCTCAATGGGGAATTTACCTTTACTTATACTAGACTTGATCTGTCAACATAAGTGTCTATTGGCACAACAGGGCCGACCTCTCTATCTCATAATATAATTAATATTAAACAGATTAATTATCTTTTACATTAATTATCAATCACATTAAGGTGGGGCCGACCTGTACCCTTTACGTTACAATTAGGGTTACAGGCAAGTCTGACTCTTGAACAATATAGCAAGGGATCTTATACACCCACTAGTGCTCATCCACTAGGGGCACATCCATAGGGATGTCCATAGCTCTAGCTCGTTGCATTAAATAGAAGAACCACTTCTTCACTAGTGCTCAACCACTAGGTTCACATTCACTTGTGCTTGTCCACTCAACAGATCTTCTTTCTCACTGCATTACACAGGAGAGTCATCTGGAGTTTCTCATCAACTCTCTGCTCGGAGGAGGATAATACATCATCTTCATTTATGTCTCATGACGATGCACCCAACACTTTGGGATGTCACACGTTCACCTTATGCTCAGCCACAGACATGTCCAACTCTGCAGATCTCCTTTCTCACTGCGTTACATAGGAGAATCATCTAGAGTTCTTCTCAACTCTCTGTAAGGAGGAGGCCATCTATGTTCCAGCTCTGTCTCAGATAGGAACCACACACCCCTCTTAGGGGCTCTCTCTCATGTTTGTGTCCTGGAGAATGTCTCACATAGCTGCAATCATCAACACTCCCTCTAGGCTAGGGAGGCATTCTTCATCATGCCAAGTCTCACACGAATGTATTTTGAAGTTTGTCTTGCCTGTAGTCATCAACACTCCCTCTCAACTAGGGAGGTATTCTTCACCAAGCTAATTTGGTGAAGATGTCTGCAATCTGCTCATGTGTAGGAAGGTACTGCATGTGTGCTATTTTCCGCTGCATCATATCTTTGATATAATGATATTTCATCTCAACGTGTTTCGATCCATCAAGAAACATTGGGTTCTCAAAGAGCTTTAAAAACGACTCTTGTTATCATCATAGAATCTGTCTCATGATCAAGTAAATATGTCAGAAGCTTGTGAAGCCACATTGCTTCACACACTTGATGTTATATACTTTGCTTTTGTGGTACTCAAGGCCACATAGTTTTGTTTCCTGCTGCATCAGGGAACCATGGCAAACTTCACGATAACACAACAACCGGATGTGCTCTTCCGGTCCACTATACTCTCTGCTCAATCTGTATCGGCATATCCTTGCAAACTCAATTTCACACTTGGAGGTATATCTCATACCATATCTAACTGTGCCTTGTGTATATCTCAATACATGCTTTATTGTTATCCAGTGAATCTGTCTCGACTAACTCATGGATTGATTAAGCATATTCACTGCATAACATGAATTAGGTCTGGTGTTAACTAGATACATCAATGGTCTAATCAGTTGTGGATTAATCTCGTCTGAATCATCATCATTCATTTTCTTCAAATCCATCACGGTGGTTTTGCATTCTGACATACTGAACTTCTTTAATGTTCCCGTTGTGTATTTTCCTTGACTCAGGAAAACTTCATCAATCCTCTGTCATGCTTCTTGTCCCAAGAAGTAGTGCATCATACTCAGATCCTTCATCTCGAAATCAGAAGTCAAGGATTACTTGTATCCAACAACAAGGCTTTTTGAATAAGTCATCAAAATCAGGCTCTCATCACCAACACTGTAATAATATAGGTTTGGATCAGCAACACTCTTGTTGAAACCCAAACTCATCAAGAATTCATCCATCTAATATAGTTTCCAACTCATGGATGGAAGTGTATCGGGCTTACTGGATCAAGTGTCTCATCATAGATGACTCCCTCTGTTTTTGAGAATTCTCTAGCTATAGATCTCGCTTTGTATTTCTCGACACTTCCATCGACTGCATGCTTGATCTTATAGATCCACTTAAAAGTCACCACAGACTTCCCTTTTGGTCTCTTGAACAATATTTCATACATCATTCTTTAAGATATATTGGTATTCTTCTGTTATGGCATCTTGCCATACCTGTTCTCTTGTTGCTTTTCCATGACAGGGAGCCTCATAATTAATAAAGTGGCTCGCGGTTGAAGGGTAGCTAAAAAATCTCTTTTGCTTTTTCGAGATGTCCCTTGAGGGACTTGTATGTTTCTCTGCCTCCTGCAGAGTGAGCCTTGTTAATATATTGTGTAACTGCAAAGAATATTCTTATCCCCTTTTGTGGATTGATCATGTCGGGTATTGTAAATGACCAAATCCCTTTTAGTGGATTGGTCAAACCCTAATTGTAATAGGCTAAATAAGAAGTTGGCCCCAGAATATATTAAAGAGGCCTCATAATATATTAAAGGTGGTTATAACCACCCAGAAGAAGAAGTCGGCCCTACCAGTGAAGAGACACTTCCACATGTGCCAAAATTGTATAAATAAGAGAGGTCAGCGCCTCATTTAGACACACACTCAACTCACTCATCTAGTGTGCAAGTATTGAAGGAAGTTACAGTTACCAGTTGCCAGAAGAAGGAAGAGAAAGAGAGGTGCATCCTTGGGAGAGGAATTTTTGTCTTGTTTGGTTCATTATCTTGGCATTGTATTGGTTATCTATATTAAGGAAGTTTTGTTGGGTTTTCTTCCCCTTGAGGGTTTCCCAGGATAAATGCTTGTGTACTCTTGTGATTGTGTTTTTCTCGGTGATCCTATCTATGCTATTGTTATCTAGTAAATTGAAAGTAACCTAATAATAGCTTAAACTTTAACATGGTATCAGAGCTAAGCTGAAGAGAGCATCTTTCACAGGAAAAAGAAAAATGTCACTGTTGTCGTACATGAAAATTAGGGTTTTTTTATTAAAGAAGGTTTTCAACCTCAAATCCATTTAGAAAGGTGTGCCCTACCTCAAGGAACATTTTGGCATCCTCAGCGCACTTTTTCAGTGGCTAGATCTCTCGAAAAGTGAAACCCTAGTTTTCACAAAGTACCAGAAAACTAGAAGTACCAGTGTACTAGTGTACCAGAAGTACCAAAAAACCAGAAGCACCAGTCTAGAAATCCGCATATCAAGTTTGGAGGGGTAAAAGTTGGATTTTCTGAAATCTAAACACACCAGGCTACTCACCTCAGTCCAACACATCTTTTGGTGAGTTCATTTTT
>ML808485.1:25847-39636 GCA_009831015.1 Picea engelmannii | reverse complement strand
AATGGTTAGTTGGCTCTTGAGGTTTGTGTCGTGATCCTGCGTGGATCATGGAAAGGGAGTCTAGTCTTGCCCAGGCTAGCATCTTAACTTCTCTAGTTCATGTGGGATGACTAGGAGTGAAGCTATGGTAGTAGTCCTCCCCAATCGATGGGTGAGATAGATGACTACAAGAGAAGGGAGAACATAAAGGAATGGCAAAACTCATAGAATATCTTATGTGCGAAGATAAGACATCTTTTGTGTGAAGATAAGATATCTTATGTGTGAAGATAATAAAGAAGTATATTCTACGTGAAGACAAAAGAAATAAAAAGTATCTTCTGCGCGAAGATAAAGAGAACAAAACTTCCGGTGATTTATAGATATGCCAGTCAGTGATCATGATGCTAGATGACCAAGTGGATGTCTCTAGTTATCCAGTTAATGATGTTACCCAGTTGATGATATTACCCAGTTGATGATGTTACCCAATTGATGATGTTACCTAGTTGATGATGTTGCCCAGTTGATGATGTTATCAAGTGGATGTTGCTACCTATTTGATGTCGACATTCAGTGGCCTGTCAAAAGATAAAGAATATCCTTCTTGTTAAGAGGGAGTGTTAAAATATTGTGTAACTGCAAAGAATATTCTTATCCCCTTTTGTGGATAAAGATAATATATATTTATTATTGACTAGATCAATCCCTTTTTGTGGATTTATCATGTCGGGTATTGTAAATGAACAAATCCCCTTTTGCGGATTGGTCAAACCCTAATTGTAATAGGCTAAATAAGAAGTCGGCCCCATAATATATTAAGGGTGGTTATAACCACCCAGAAGAAGAAGTTGGCCCTACCAGTGAAGAAACACTTCCACACGTGCCAGAATTGTATAAATAAGAGAGGCCACCGTCTCATTTAGACACACACACACAACTCACTCATCTAGTGCGCAAGTATTGAAGGAAGCTGCGGTTACTAGTTGCCGGAAGAAGGAAGAGAAAGAGAGGCACATCCTTGGGAGAGCAATTTCTGTCTTGTTTGGTTCATAATCTTGGCATTGTATTGGCTATCTATATTAAGAAAGTTTTGTTGGGTTTTCTTCCCCTTGAGGGTTTCCCAGGATAAATGCTTGTGTACTCTTGTGATTGTGTTTTTCTCAGTGATCCTATCTATGTTATTGTTATCTAGTAAATTGAAAGTAACCTAATAATAGCTTAAACTTTAACAAGCCTAGGTAGGCCTTTTTGTGCCCTACTGCAATATCTTTGGACATTTCAACTAGAGCAACTGGATCAACTGAATAATGTTTGTCTCCCTCTGAACTGTTGAAGGGGAAGAAGGCATTGCCTCACTGTCAATCTCCATCTTAGATCCTCTGGATGTTTGAAAGGGTATCTCTTTTTTGAGGACAACATCTCTGCTTGCCTCAATCTGTCTCTGACCAGGGATGTAGATCTGGAATGTCTCCGAAGATTCATTGTTATCCCATAGATGTATCCTTTCTTCCTAAAGGATCTGGCTTGGAAATATTTTCTTTGGGTACTTGAAAATACACTGGGCACCCAAATATCCCGAAGTGTTCAATCTCAGGCTTCACTCTAGTGAAGGCTTCTTTGGGAGTTTATGTTTTTCAAAGTCTGGTGAAGACTCTTGTTCTGAACATATTCTGTGTCATTCATACTTATGCCCATAGAATCATAGAAAGATTATGATCATGCAATATTGCATTGGTTGCCTCAATGATGGTTCTATTCTCCCTCTTTCTCAAATAGTTTTGACTCCCTCTGAAGGATAAACATCTTCCTTTGATGTTAACCTGTTCGGAACAAGAAAACAAGCGAAACCAAAACAAGAATATCTCCTCAAGGAGAATAATGAGTACATACCTATAATCAAAACAATTTAAGGATTGTTGTCACGGCTACAATACCTACTTGTAGTGTAGCAAACTTTTAGAGGCATGATAATTAAAACACTCAAACCTGGAGTCTTCACTTCCAGTGTGTTGTTCCTTTGAATGCACTGAGATCCCTATGGATCCATGACTTTAGCAAAGGTTCCTTCCTCTTGCAATTTTCCTCATGACAATGATACAAATAATATATACAAGTGCATACCTGAGGGTGTTGATATGATTTCTCCAATAGTACCTGGTTGATCTCTGTCCTCTGAGATATTTATGAAGAAGCTAGTCACGGTGTCACCTTTTGTCATCTTGTTATATTGAAGCTAGCCCTTCAATTTAAAAACTTAAGTAGATGATTGGCTTCCTTGTCTTGACATCATTTTCCTTCCATTCATCAATAGTTGTCTCTGGTAAACCTTTTTGTATCACCCGCAATAAGTTTTCCTCTGAAGTCTTATCTTCCAGGAACTTGAAGTTGCTTGATCCATCAAGCTTATCTTCCATAATAGTTTTGTTCATCATATTTTTAGATTCTTCACAAACCCTTGTTAACTGGGCTAGAAAACCTAACAGCTAGGCTAGGCTAGCAACCTTAGGTTTTGTTGGACTTATGACTGTTAACAATAAAGCCTTGAAATTCAGAAGAACACAGGTAATCTCGAAGGCTTCTTCAAAGAGTTGCAGAAACCTTAAAACCATAAATCTGCAGAAACTTGCGGAACCCTAGAAACCCTAGGGCCAAAAATCAAAAGTTCTCGGAATTTCACTTTAAGAGCTTATGGAGGTGCGTTGAAAGAGGTTGTACCCTCCTGTGCCAAAATGAGCTCCAACGTCCAAGTTTTAAGGGTTGAAACACCTTTAGAAAGGAGGGTCGTACAGATTTTCTGGAAACCCTAGGAGGGTCATACAATTCTGCAGAAAAGAGAGAAGACTGGTAGATGCTTGTGCAATGGGTTCTTCAAGACCTATGCTCTGGTACCATGTTAATTTTTCAATAGACAAGGTTAAGCATGAAGTTCATTCCATTTTAGCATTTAACTTAACCATAACCAATAATGTTGCAGCAACCAAAATCACAAGACGAAACACCATGCACAAGAACACAAGAAGTATCTTGGGAAACCCTTCTCAACAAGGGAAGAAAACCCAACCAAAACCTTTGCTATATTCTTCAAGAGAAAGACCTTCACCACCAAGAAAACCTAGCACACAAGAGGGTGCTTGTAAACCCTAGAAGACTAACGCCCAAGAGAGGTGTGCACTTTTCCCAAGAAGGTGTACTTACTGAAATTTCCAAACTCACACAAAAGATATGATTCCTCAATGGGGAATTTACCTTTACTTATACTAGACTTTACCTATCAACATAAGTGTCTATTGGCACATAAGGGTTGACCTCTCTATCTCATAATATAATTAATATTAACCAGATTAATTATCTTTTACATTAATTATCAATCACATTAAGGTGGGGCCGGCATGTACCATTTACATTACAATTAGGGTTACAGGTAGGTCTGACTCTTGAACAATATAGCAAGGGATCTTATACACCCACCAGTGCTCATCCACTAGGGGCACATCCATAGGGATGTCCATATCTCTGGCTCATTACATTACACAAAATAACCACTTATTCACTAGTGCTCAGCCACTAGGATCACATTCACCTATGCTCGTCCATAGGCACGTCCACTCAATAAATCTTATTTCCCACTACATTACACAGGAGAGTCATCTGGAGTTTCTCATCAACTCTCTACTCAGAGGAAGCTAATACATCATCTTCATTTTTGTCTCATGACGATGCACCCAACACTTTGGGATTTCACATGTTCACCTTGTGCTCAGCCACAGGCACGTCCAACTCTACAGATCTCCTTTCTCATTGCGTTACATAGGAGAATCATCTGGAGTTCTTCTCAACTCTCTATAAGGAGGAGGCCATCTACGTTCCAGCTATGTCTCAGATAGGAACCGCACACCCCTCTCAGGGGCTCTCTCTCAGGTTTGTGTCCTGGAGAATGTCTCACATAGCTGCAATCATCAACATGAGCAAGGCCCACTACCTTCCGGAAGCTAGCTGATGCGGTGGATGCCATCTGCAAACCTATGACCATCTGTGGCGGTGAGTGGGTTTTCCATCTGTGCAAAGGGTAATGTTGGTCATGTAGTCTCTCAACACTCCATATGCAACCTGAGGGCCTCGAGACATAATCTCCTTAGTTATCCACAAAATGGGGACAACATCTGGCTCCTACTTGGGGACATGTGCTTGATGTAGAGTGCATGAGAACCACGACATCTCCTGGTAGACCTATGCCTGTAAGGAAACATCAAATTGTCAAGTGCAGAATGGCTTACTCATCCTTGTTGTCATATGATGATTATCAAAATCCACTGAACTAGAAAAACAAAATTTTGACATTTTTTCAAAAAAAATTAAACTAAGCATAAAATCAATAAGCAAGTAGAGTAGAATGAAAATGAAATGCATCTAAACTAGTATGAGCAATCAAGATGCAAAATGCAAGCAATCAAAATGACTTACCTACTTCCCTCGGGCATGGGCCCTAAAGAAGTCATGTGACTTGGATGTGAGGTTGGAGAAGAGACCCATCTACTGGTAGTGGCATCTTTCTCTCGTCTGATGTTGTAAGATAGTACATTCCTTTGTCAGACTTCTTCTTGATGATGTAAGAGCCAAGCCAAGATTTTTTGTATTTATGTTTGTATCTCGGCTTGCCCTTTCTTTTGTCCCATATGAGCACAAGACTTCCTTCATTGAAATCAATGCAAGGTGTATTCGCATCGTATGGAGGCTCTGTGTGGACTATATCTTTGGTGAATTCTTCATTTTTCTCATCTTAGTTTTGTATAATATGAATAGATTGTGGCTCCTTCCTATGGTATTGTGTAGTCTTCTTTTTATCTGTCCATGGGAGAAAAATCTCCACTGCATCTTCCTGCATGAAGGGTAACTCAGATGGATCATACTCAATAATCTGTGGAGGTATATGGTATTGTTCACTGACATAGTTGGAGCCCCTCAAATTCATCACATGTGTATCTTTCTTTTCCTTATTATGTAAGATCTCATATGTGCCATCGCCCATGGGAATATATGCATGTGTAAGGTTCATACTAAGGAAACCTCCAAGGGTTGAGGACCAGGTCCTCGACAAGAGCATCCCCCAGGCATCATGGACATTGATCACCAATATATCCATGAGGATGTTGATATGTGGAAAATCTATCAAAAATAC
The DNA here is from genome assembly GCA_009831015.1 of Picea engelmannii. NCBI lineage: Eukaryota > Viridiplantae > Streptophyta > Pinopsida > Pinales > Pinaceae > Picea > Picea engelmannii. Next base: position 34,478 of record ML808485.1, on the reverse strand, counting down.
CTCAACGTCTTCACATACTCCGAGGACTTTAACCTTTCTGGAATCAATACCACATACATTGCCATAAGGTTGGGTTGTCTTCAAACCAAGTTGTTTCATTACCTCCAATGATATGACATTTGTTGAGGCCCCTAAATCAAGCATGCAATTGTTCAAGAGAAGGACATTCATGCCTAATGAGAGATAGAAGGGAGGGTTCTTGTCTTTTAGCCAATCAAGATACACAGTGTTTAACATGATGGGAGGATCCTCCTTCTCAGATGGAACCTGTAATATCCAAAATTTCCCTTTTTGCGGAAGGGATCTTACACATCTCTGTCACTGGGACCATCATATTCAGTTTTCCAAACATGTTTGCAACATCTATATTCAACTGAATGTCATTTGTGGGAGTTGGATTAGGAAGCAACTCACATACCGACGATGGAGGTGGTGGAACCGCCTATTCTATTGTTGGAAGAGGAGTATCAGGATGTAATGGAGGGGTTGAAGCATTTTTTCTCCTGTAGTTTAGAATTTCCCTCCTCCTTGATTCTTTCTTCTGATCATCTGTTAGTTTATTTAAGGCCCGGATTCTCCCCTCTCTTTCTCCTATTATTTTGGCTTCATTGATCTATTCTTGAGTAACATGTTCATCGTTGAGATTGTAAATCATGAAGTTTATATCGTCAGGATAATCTTCGTCTTGTCCGGGGAATTCATCTTCCCCGTGGGGTTCTTGGCAAGGGATACATCATGCTTCTATATCAATTGTTCCAACATATTTCAAAGTATCTGGGGCCTTTGCCTCTTGTTGAGGTCTTGGTTTCCAACCGGTGGCATCTCTTTCTTGTCTGGCAAACTAAGGTCTGGGAGCAGATTGATTTCTTTCCACTGTAGTCATACGGTTCATAAGTTGATCCTTCACCTAGACAAACTGAGTATTCATCTAGTCTATATTCTTAGTTAGGAGAGAAACCAGATTAGGAACATTGTTGTTGGGAACCTCCTTCCTTGATTCTGTCTTGCTGCGAGGGTACTGAAAAGGTTCTATTTTTGAATCAAGGAGATTCTCTTCAATGTTGATATTGAATTCTTTAGCCTCTGCCAACGATGTGGGCTTTTTGTTTTTAATAATGTACCGAAACTGGCCTTCAAAGGCATTCATGTAAAGGAACTAATGATGTTGTAGGACGGTAATCTGTCAGAATTTGATCATAGAACCTGTCAAATCTTGAAATGAATTCCTTTACTGTTTCATTCTCCTTTTTCTTTATTTGATTGAACTAAGTACCAAGTGTCCCACCATCTATTTTTCTCAACCATCTGCTCTTAAATAAGGTGGAAAAAACATCATAGGTCATGATATGATTATCAGGGAGTCCTCTTAACCAATCAAGAGCTTCTTCAGTGAACGATGAAGCGATTAATCTCATGGCCACATCTTCGTGATCAATACCTGCATTGTCCAGATTTTGGCCCATGACACAAATGTGGTCTTCGACAGTTATCACATTGTTTCTTGGGAACTTTGGCAACCACTTATTGACATCTGTCGGCATTTGGTTGGGGTAACCTTGGATATTGGCCATGTTAAAGGGTTTGTATAGGTCTCTTGCCCAAGGGCAAGCCATTGAAGCAAGAGGAAGGGATTTAGCAACGAGAGACTTGAAAGGAGGCCTTCTTTGGTAAACCTTAGAAGGCTTGAACCTCCCGGGGGAAAAGGTTTGGGGAAAGAAAGTTTCTGGGAAGGTGGAGTCGCCAGGTGAGTTTCAAAATGAACTCATCAAGAAAGGTAGAAAAGGGAACGTCCCTCGGGTGGAGTTGCTAGGCAAGCTAAGGGAAAGGCTTTAGGATAGCTTAACAAAGTGTCATTAGGGTACGGGGAAGATTCAAAATATTCCCTGGCAACGACACCAAAATGTTATAATTCAAGTTGTAGGTTGGGCAACGCCCGACCCAACCACAAAGCAAGATCTACAACTTGGGAATCCTACACCCAATGTCACCTCGATGTAGGTCTCGCACTTCAAGGGTGATTAGGTCACTCTAGGGAGGCGATCTCAGTGACCCTATGGGGGTTGAGATGGAGATGGAGGGAAATGGAGGTGAAGCCCCTAGAGGTCAATCTAAGTGGAAAAAAAGGTAGGCAGAGTATGCCTTGCAAGTCAAGTAATTGCTCTCCCACATGTATAATACTTCTCTGGATGATTGTACGTGCTCGAGACACAAGAAAAGACACTTTGCAATGATATATGTTAGTTGGATCAACAAGTTAAGCTTGTTGTCCCTAGTTTGCAGCAATAGATAACAATATATATAAGCAAGTAAATGGTACTATAAGTTGCTCAATTAGTGCGAGAGATCAAGTAGAAAATACAAGAGAAAGACTAGCTAAACTCAAGATGAAAAGCCAATATTCTAGCACAAAAGACAAGGTTGTTGTAAATACTTGTCTGTAGCAAATTATATAGGACTTATGGCTGTAACATTCAATGTATTACAGCAAGAAAATCATCCATTTAAATCCCCTTAAACTTTGCCAAAAAGTGTTCTAGGTCAAGGAGAGTAAGTGTGCAAACTTTGAGCAAAATCCAATGGTTGATAAGAGAATTATTCAAGCAAATGAGTTAGAGTTTCTGCAACCCTAATGGTTGAAGATGCAATTTTGTAACAACAACAATAAGTACCCCCTTGATGGGGATGCCCTAGTGGTTGTGAGGTGCCCAAGGCATAAAAAGAACAATCCACTTAGCAAGAAGTAAAAATGATCAAAACTCACGTTTCCCAATGCAATATTTTATTTCTCCAATGCAAAAAAGAGTATGACTAGTGTCTTTACTATTGGGTTAATGGAGTCAAATAAACAAGAGCTAGAGAAGCTACCTCCTCGGGGGTGTAAGCCCTTTTACTTCCCAAGGCAAGTTTCTCTAGCTAGGGTTTAAGCTAAGAGGGTGTATGCCCTTATAATTCTCTTAGCAAACCCTTGTATAATCAATGCAATGAAGCAAAAATGATGAAGACTATGGTGGGGGTGTATGCCCTTATACTTCTCACCTAGCTCCTAGCATAACAATACTTTACTTGAAAAAATGACAGCAGAATAGTAGAAAACCATACCAAGATCAAGAGAAATGCCAAGATAATCCACCACAAGAGCTAGAAAACATCATCCAAGGCTAGTGCTAGACTTCCATCAACCATTCACCAGTAGATAGCCATAAACAAGTGCACAAGAGATAAAAAGATCCAAGTGTGGCGCAAATATCAGACCTACGCCTCTCACAAGAGGGATAATTATGTTTAAAATGAGATCTTATGATCTCTGTTTATACAAAATGTAGCTAACATAGCCTGTCCATAAATTAAGGAGTAAATCACAAGATCAGGGATCAACAACCCTAATCTTGCCCCCTTAACAAAGTAATATTAAACAATTCACTTAAAATTTTACTTTTTGCACAAATAAAACCCTAATTTAGGAGGACGTTTTGGCACTTTGAGGAAGTCGTTGGTGTTGGAGAAGCATGGATAGGCCTCCAAAGGCCACATGTCAAGCATCTAAGCACTCTCATCATGGTGAATACCCTCTTCTCCTCAAAACGTCCATGTGTCACAAGAGTGGCACCTCACCACCATGTCTTAGCCCCAAAAGTATGACATCAAGCTCAAAACAGGATGTTTTGCCCCTCCTGGGCAAATCGTTTGGCAAGTGAGGGCTGGGCTAGGTCGTCCAAGTCATCATCAAGGCCTTCCAAGTCTAATCTCTCTCATTTGGCATGCGACCCCCTCGCATCCAACCTGTGGGCTTGTAGCCCCATGGAAGCCCAAGTTAGGCTTGTTCTCCCAAAATTGTCCACCAACTAAGTCCTGCAAAGACAAATGAGCACGCCCTCCAAGGATATCAAGTCATAACATTATGATAAGTGAATCCAATCAACAAATAAGCCATCCAAGCATGTGCATCAAAGATCACTATATCAAACAATTAACAACTCAAAGACACTATGTGACTTGTCAAGCTTAAATATGGGAGAGTTGACAAGGTGTCCTATTGGGTAGATCTTGCCCTAGGTTAAGGAGAGTTTTCAAGAAATCCATCTCTAAGCCATGTAAGTTGGATGAAGTGGTTGGGGTCAAGACTCAATGGGCATAGGGATCATGACATACAAGGGGTCGTAGTGTCTCATTCATGGGTGCCTTTGTAGAGGGTGTGTGGTACATCTGCAATGCATTTTTTCCAAGCCCATCAATTGCCTTTTATCTTTCTTTCTTTGTTTTTCTTTCAATATAACACAAGGAGAGGTTGAAGGTCATTGCCTTGGCATGGCAATGTCACCCACAAACACCTAGTGGAAATGAGAAGGTTGGCTCGTGACGAGACTCCCTTTCTCTCAGCCATGCAACTGAGAGTCATTGCCCTGGTTTGGTGACCAGATGATGACAATGTCATACCACTAGATATTCATGGGCGTGATAGGTCGGCTCGTGATGAGACCTCCTATCCTTCAACTAACCTTTTAAGCGTTCTTTATTATATTGTGGGTCCCCTTTACTCAAAGATAAGTGTTTCACTACTTTATTGGGCGATCCCTGGGTGAAGCATCTAGAAGGTTTAAACAAGGATTTTATCTTTTACCCAACATCAACCTCTCTGGGCCTTCAACCCCTTATTCCCATAGAATGAGGGACAACCCCTTCTTGGGTCAATACACCCTAAAACCCCAAGAGATAAGGAAATGGAGGGGAACAATGATGGAAAGTGGTAAGTATGGTCGGGAATGGTACGATGGTTCATTAAGGCAGTTCCTAATAGCAAACCCATTCCCAAGGAAAACCACTTACTAGGGCACAATGTCAACCACCAAGGTGAATTGGGGAAAAAGGCATAATGTCCAAGCATATATCATGAAATCTAGAGCAACCTAAGATACAACATAATCAAATGGCTTAAATATTGAAATGATGCTTACCATAATACTGACTTGTACCTCATGGAGCAAGGCCCACTGCCTTCCGGAAGCCAACTGATGTGGTGGATGCCATCTGCAAACCTGTGACCATATGTGGCAGTGAGTGGGTTTTCCATCTGTGCAAATGGTGTTGTTGGTCATGTAGTGATCCAAAAATGATCCATAGAAGACTAAGAACAACTCATAACTCGCAGAAGCAACTTAGGACGCTCAGAATGGCCTCAACAGATAGAGAAAGGGAAAATATTAGAAGTTCTCAAAACTCAGTGAAAAATGAAATTATCACGAAGAGTGCGTCGTAAGATTTCTAACAACACAAACGACTCATCAAACGGAGTTACAGATCAAAAGATATTCGCGGTCAAAGTTTGGTCAACCTAGCCTAGTCAGCAAGGGGATGAGTCAACATTCGTACTATTGACGTCATTATTCATACAACACACGTGGCAGGAGTACGAGGTGACACATGTCATGTTGACGTCAACTTTATGTCAACATGGTGACGTGGTAGCACCGAAGGCTCCCACGTGTCACCCATTTTAGGCACTTTTGGACCGATCCATGGACTAGTAGGATTTTGCCATGTGGAAGTCCATACGGTCTGTATAGTGACATGGTATGGAGAGTTGGCAGTGAAGTAGCGTTTATACAATGATGTGGCACTGACATGGCAGGTTGACAAAGTAGTGGATGACGTGGCCGAATGTGAGGCTGCCACGTGGCAGTGGGCAAATTCCCAATGACAGCCCGTATCCAAAATTTGAAAAAAAAAAAATGATTTGGCGGGTCTGCCAAATTCGGCACCAACTATCGGATAAGAGCTTGGATAGAACCTTCGCCAAACTAGCACAACAAACATTGTATGTATATATATAGTTTCAGCCATAAAGCCAAAAGGGAGAGGTCTGTGGGTTTGACCCTGAGAACTCCTCCCTCCATAATGCCTTAATACTCACGCCATAAACAATGGGCCAACAACCCTGTCATTGTAATGAACACCCCATAATTTACTTAAAAGATGCATCCGCCTGAGCCCAGGGAGGAGGCGCGCGTGTGGTACGTCTAGGCACGCAGTTCGAGGCAAGTCCAACAACATTAATTATAGGTTGTAGGGGCATGAAAATCGAGACAAAATTCTTCTTGGGATTGGGAGTGCTAGAGTCTGATTGAGGCGTTGAGATAGTCATTTTTGGGTAATTCGATGCCATGAATTCAATGGTGTTGTCTGTTTTATGATCTGAGCATTATTTTAGAATGAGACACACTTATGTATTTTGCCAAATTCTTTTGCTGAGTTAATGAAAAAGCCTACCCATTTGAGAGTAGGACCCGGAGATGTAGTCCACCAAGGACGAACTCCGTTATCAAGTTTTTGTGTTCAGATTTGATGCTTATGTCTCTTCAGTATTGAGCTTTTCCTTCTTTAATGGTGCACTTTAATTTATGCACATTTAATGCAATTCTTTATAAGTCACTCGTGAAAAGATCCTGGGTCATGTTGGTATCAGAGCAGTCGTCTTTGACTTGAATTGTTGAGTGTGAATGCTTGCTAGGGCCAAGAATAAGTAGGGTGAAGGAACTCTTAAGACTTTCAATCTCGAAGTTGGTCGTGCATCCCGAAGGAAGAAAATGGCAGAAGAAGACAAGCATGTTGAAAATGAGAAAAGCTTTGACGTGGTCTTTTATCGCATGTCATAAATGGTCGAACGAATGTATGGAGACTATGAGAAGAGGATGATGAAGAAAAGGAAGAAAAAGAAAGCACATGTTGATGATGATGGTTCGGTAAACTAAGGGGCTGGAGGAGATCCTCATGAGCCCCCATCTTCACCATCAAGTTCTAGTTCTTCTTCCTCTGAGCAGTCTCATCATTCTCATCATTCTAGCCATAAAGCCTCTTTTAAGAAACCATTATTAAATCTTGATGTAAAATTTGCTTTACCTATGTTTAATGGAGATGTTAATCCTGAAAAGCTAGATAATTAGATTCGACAGATTGAATTATATTGTCGTGTTCAACATATTGATAAAGAGAAAGTTAAAGTGCAACTAGCTTCTCTTCGGTTGGAAGGCACCGCTCTCGTATGGCGGGAGAGCAAGCTTCAGGACAAAAGTAAGTGTGGTAATCTTCTTTCCTCATGGTCGGAATTTAAATCAGCGATAAGGAAGCAATTTTATCAATTGGGTTATTTACATAAAGCAATGATGGAATGACAAACTTTAAGCCAAAGTAAAGGTCAAACTGTACAAAGTTTCACAAAAGAATTTAGGAAGAAATCTCTTGCATTAAACATTCTTTTGGATTCTTATGAAACTTTAATGAAGTATATTGACGAACTTCATAGTTATATTCGTCATACTTTGCTCTTGTTTAACCCCACCAGTCTTGACGAAGTTTGTGTGCAAGCCACTCACCTTAAGAACAGGGGAAAGCATGTTCAAGAAGAACCCACAAAGAAGCCTTCCAATCTCCCACATAAACCTTTCAAGAAGTTTAAAAGGAAGGACATGAAGACCGCCATAGTAACGAGAGAAGGAGGAAAGCCATCTTTCACTCATTGCAAGAAAAGCGGCCAGGATGATGACCACTGTTGGAAACTGTATCCAGAGAAGAGATTGAAACAGTTCGGTAGAAAGGGGAAGACAAAAATCGTTGCCACAGTGCAACAAGATCTTGGTTCCGATTCAGGAGACGAAGGAAAGATCACAATGGTTGGAGTACAAGGTAAATATTCCCTTCATGCTAGTTCAAGTTCCAATAATGAATCTCACGATGATGAACGAAAGAGGAATGAATTATTTCACATAAGAGTTGTATCTAAACACACTAAGATAGATACATTATTTGATCAGGGTTCCCAAGTAAACTTAATATCTGAAGCACTTGTCAAGAAGATGGGTCTTGAAATGAAACGACATCTGAAGCCTTATCCTCTTGGTTGGGTATGTGATAAAGCAAAACTTAATGTCACCAAACAATGTAGGGTTAGATTTGTTATTGCTTCAAAGTTGATTGATGAAGTGGATTTGGATGTTGTACCACTTGATATATGTGGCATAGTGTTGGGAAATCCTTATCTTTATGATAGAAAAGCAGTCTTCTTTCGTCATGAGAACAAATACCACCTTACTAAGGGGGGGAGTGGAATATATTGTTAGAGCTCATAGTATGAGGGTAAATACAACACTTGTTAGTGTGGGGCAAATGGAAAGACTTATAAACACTTTTCAAAGATATGTACTCATGGTCGTAAGAGAGAAAGATGTAAGGACATCTGATGCTTTCCAAGGATGTGATCTGTTAGTCTCTAATTTTGTCTTGGTTTAGTGACAAAACCTTATTCTAAACCCTTCTTACCTACACTTCAATTTATGTTTCCAGTTGATTTCGTTCTTTGTTTTTAGTGTCTTATGGTTTGTATTTCAGTTTTTGAATAGTTTATTCAAGTTTGAAATTGAAAGACATGGTTTTTAAATGAGGTGTCACCTTATATGCATGTTTGAACTTCATAAATTCAAATTTTGCTAAGTCATTAATAGCGCTACGGGAATAAGGCTATTCCCATAGCACCAAAATAATCATGCCTTGATACGTGCTTGTCATCCAGATTTTGTTATGATGATACGAATCGTGGTCTGAGAGTTCGCATGTGTCCACAATAGCTTGGAATCATTTACT
>ML808484.1:98519-115256 GCA_009831015.1 Picea engelmannii | reverse complement strand
AATTCTTCAAATTCATTCTCGTAGAACTCTCCGCCATTATCTGTCCTCATCACCTTAATTATTTTCTCTGTTTGATTCTCAATAAGAGCCTTAAACTCTTTAAACTTGTCAAAGACTTCAGATTTCTTCTCGAGGAGATATATCCAAGTATTCCTCGAGAAGTCATCTATAAATGAGACATAGTACATAGATTTTCCCAATGATGGGACTGACACAGGTCCAAAAACATCATTGTGAACTAGCTGTAAAATTCCTTCTGCCCAAGTTGCACCAGAAGGGAATCTTACCCGATTCTGCTTCCCATATACACAATGTTCACAGAAATCAAAATCCAGAGAGCAGTTAGACATACCTCCAACCACACCTTTAGACCCTTCTCTCCGATATGCCCTAGTCTTTGATGCCACGACATAACCTTTTCTCTAGAGACTGTAGGAGTTCTTTCTTCTTCAACTCCAATATCATGAACAATGGAACTATTACACCCATCACTAATAGTGCTTCCTTGCAGCTTATAAAGAGTTCCAAACCGAACTCCCTTCAACAACACCATTACTCCTTGAACCATCCTGCAAGTTTCCTTTTCAAATGTTTTTTTTTACCCTTGCATCGTCCATTTTGTTTACATAAATCAAATTTCTGGCCAATCCTGGGATGTGCAGAACACCAGGTAGTGTTCTAATCCTTCCATCTATGAGCCTCAACTTGACTTTTCCTCATCCTATGATTCTGGTTGTAGAATCATCACCTAAGAAAACATTACCTCCATCATGCCTTTCATATTCACAGAACCACTCCCTRTGGGGAGTCATATGAAAGGATGCACCTGAGTCAACCAACCATGCCTCATGATCTGCATGTGTTCTTGAAGAAGCCAAGTACACATACCCTACTTCTTCCTTGGAGGTCTTATCTTCTGTAAAAGGAGATTCTTCAGATCCCTTTTTTTTCTCAACTTTAGATCTACACTGCTTCTTGTAGTGCCCTTCTTTTCCACATCTCCAACATACATTTACAAACTTTCCGGGAGATTTAGATGTACCCTTAGACTTAGATCTCCCACTTGAGAACTTAGATCTATTTCTTTCCTGGGAGCGTCCTCTTGCAAATAATGCGTTTGTGCTCCGTCCTTCCATATTCTTCCGTCTCATCTCCTTCGACAACAAGGATGAGACCACTTCATCAAATTTCAAGACAGTTGTATCACTACCTATGGCCACAACCAGACTATCCCACGAGTCTGGTAAAGAACACAATAAACTGATACACTTATCTTCATTTGAAATTTTAATCTCAACAGATACTAACTGACTTACCACAGTATTGAAAGCGTTCAAATGCTTTGCCACCGAGTCTCCATCTCTCATCCTCAGATTATACAACTTCTTTCTCATGAATAGTTTATTTACTATGGACTTGGACTGATACAACTTCCCCAACTTATCCCATAAATCCTTGGTTGTAGCTTCCTCTGACACATTCAATAATACTGAATCTAAGAGACACAATCGAATTGTGCTCTTCGCCTTCCGATCCAACTTTTTCCAGTTATCTGCTGAAGTTCCTGTAGGTGCAGTACCTAGATCTACCGCGATCCACTGATCTCTGTCCACCAACAGATCTTCCATCTTGAGCTTCCACAACTCAAAACTTTGCCCATTAAACTTCTCGATCTCCATTTTTGAATTGCTTTCCATTTATTTTCACCTAAAAAATCAATACCACAAATCTGCCATTGTAACTGTAACAAGACTTGTCACAGTTCCGAGCCAAACCCTTGACCACAAAGGCGTCCCCCTGAAGCCAACAAAGCTCTGATACCAAATGTAGATTTTAACCTTGTGCAATATTTACTGCAAACAAATTTTCAGTAAAAGAACATAAAAGATACAATGGCAAATACAAACATTACACAGATATTTTTCCCCTGGAAACCCAAACCGAGAAAACCAACATATCTTATATTCATTCATAGTGATACATTGCTTACAATACAATATACATATAGGAGCCAGTAGCATCCAAAACCCTAACCCAATGACCTGGATTAGTTAACAACCTTTATTCCTTAATCGAAAATAGAAAACCATCGGCAAAAACCATGTGCCGAAAAACCGCCCAACAATGGACACGAAAATCGAGGCAACATGAAAAACGAGGCAAAAATGTGACACATTTCCCAAGGAAATTTTTTTTCTCGGGAGCATTGCCCTCGAACCCCCACATGGGGGCTTTTGCCCCCCTGCACCTCCCAAGGGGGTCCTAGCGACCCCCCCTCAAAGCCCCTGTGCACCCGACGCCGTGCAAAGAATATAACACATACCCAACAACAATGCCTTTGAATACGAGGATACCAATTAGTTCATTCGACATCCTGTGTTCTCCATTGCTACTTATCCATGGATCCTCCCCTATTCAAGCTCTTTGTCCATTTCCAAATTTCCAAGCAAGCCAATGATCCACAAGGGGAAATGTTAGAGTTAGAGCTTTCAATATTATAGAAGCCATTGCTACTGGTTTGATTTCAGATCTTATCTAATCTTCAAATGAAAGGGAGTGTATCTACTTTGATTTAATTGCATCTTGCGATAAACCTAGGCATTGTATGACTCTCTAAAGGCCCTTGGCAACGAGGGCTTTCCCAAAATGATGGATATTCTTTAATCCCCAACACCTGTAGCTTTTGGCTTGGAAAACCTTTGCCATTTTACCAAAGAGAGGCCACCTCTATCTTTCTTTCCCTTCGAGAGAAAATGGAAGTGCCTCTCCCTTTTTCTTTTCTTTCTAAAATATCAATAGGGATGCAGTTTAAGAAGTGCCAGTATACGAGTATAACCTCTGACACCGATTTTACCAAGGTCAATTTGTCACGTAGAGATAACCAACTCATGCAATGCACTAGCTAGAGGTATATTTAAAAATTAATATTGTTAATATTAAATCAATAATCAATAATTATAATTAATTAATTAATGATAAAATAATAATAATTACTATTTTGATACACATCACAAACATGATTCCAACACAATGCTAAAAACACCTTTAACTCGATGCCAAAGTTTACACACAACACTAATGCGACACTAACATGACACATTGTTTTATTGCATGGATAATAATGATATAGAGTGAAGCTAAATTGACGCAACTTAAGACACCCTAAATGCATGATGTTTTGTGTCATGAACATTTGAAAAAAAATTGTCGGCTAACAATAATTTCGATGCAAGGGACTTGTGTTGAAGTTGTGCACCCCTTGGCACAATCTGTTCTATTTTTTTAAGGCTAGTATGTTTTTTTAACATCACCATTGGGGGTGCATGTTGTGAATAATCCCAAAAACATAAAAATTATGAGATGAAGATGCTTTATAGGGTGTCACCCACCCCAAAAGCTTTGTCAACTCAGAAGTTGGATTTGGGGTGCAAGTTGTTGAGTTGATGTGATAACACCCTCCCTCACTTTGGTACTAACATCATTTGCGGTTTCAGTGTCATACTTTGTGGGTCGTCTTTGGCTTGTGGTTGTTATCTCCCCCCCCCCCAAAGAAAACCTTGCGGGATCCCCCACGTTGAAATATATGGACGAAGGATGAATCAACTACTAACTACAATGACCGCTGGTAACATGGTGAGACTTTAAACTTGGTCAGACTATAACCAAAGACCTCACGATGAACTCCACCTTGAAACAACACTTTCTAACTAATTGAACTAAACCACTAAACCTGTGATTGTTATCTATGTGATGTGATGTCACAATTCATATTGTCAAAATGAAATAGTAATATATTAAGTTTTTAATCCTATGCAAATCCTTGGTTAATGTGATAGTACCCTTCCACTCTCGTGTTAATATCATCCATGAATTTTTGTCACATTTAATAAGCCATCTTTAACTTATGGTTGTTACGTTCTTAGAAAAGGTCTTATAAAAAAAAAAATACCCTCTATCTTTTAGCATCTCCTTTCAAAACTATTACGGATCTCCACATTTGAAAGGCCCGCGGAAATCTATTGGATTGTATTTCAAATTCATTTGTCTTTAACAGCCCATGGAAAATTAGTGGCTCATCGTGATATTATTCGAAATTGATTCCTTTATCTTCCATACACACAGTGAACGCATTTGGTGTCCGAAAATGGGGGCTCAATCACCGCAGTAATAGCGATGTCACCAGAGCGCAGGAACTAGTGAATGCCTCCTTTCGCTGTAGTGGTTCAGTCATTGATACATGCGCAAAAATGCATCAAAGAGCAGAGAAGTTCAAACAGGCAGCGGAGAGCTGCAAGCGACTTGACGCAATCGAACGAAATATAGACTCATGGAAGAATTGTGTATTCCATTCTTTGAAACGCTCCGAATCCACAGCGGGAGACATTACTGACTACCAAGGTCTTCGTATTCTACCCTTTAAATCCTCTCTCTTCTTCATTTCTATGAGCACCCTTTTTACAGATCTGAGTTAGTTTTCGTTATATTTTGTCCCAAAGTTTAGGGGTTTTGAGGCCATTTGTTCTGCTGATTAGCTATTGTGTTTCAAGCTTCATACATGGCCAATTGGCAGAGTGCTGGTCATTAGTTCAAACTTCAATTCCCATTGTCTCAGTATTAGATTACATGTCACGATCTCAGTTAATATTGCATTTTGTTGAGATTTTGTTCTTGATTTCTTTTCAGAAAAGGTTGGAGAACTTGAAGACCGTCTCAAGCTACTACAAGACACCTATCTTCACACAAAAACAGGTGAATGCTTTGCCACCAAGCTCTGAGATTTTTTTTTTTTCTTCGGGGTTGTGTTTAGAAACCTGTTCTGCCTTTGTTTAAGGCGAAAAATATATGTGCTTGTAAACCCTTACTTAAGCTCCCTATGCAATTAAGGTCCAGGGTCCCATTGCATTTTACAGCCTGCACACAGAACAGAGTCCAGTTGCATTGCCGATTTGAAGGTCAATGATTCTCCCAGGTTCCTGTCACCTTCCAACGTCAGATGATATCAGCATCATCATGCTTTGTCTTTTACTCCAGAATTTTGTGAGCCCAATTGGTTGTCATCTTGTCTAAAGATTTCCATGCTATTCGAGGTCACTTTACCAAGCACGTATAGTGAGGTCTTGGGGCCGTAGTCAAGCAGTCAATAAAAACACTTTCAGTGTTAAGACCTGGGTTCAAAGTCCCGAAGGGCATGCTGCCACGTTTATATGGCCAATTTGATCCTCAATTTGATTCTAAGAAAATAGGTCCCATAGACCAGGTTGCCATGTTAATATGGCCAATTCGATCCTCAATTTGATTCTAAGAAAACAGGTTCCATAGACCATGTTGCCATGTAATATGGTCAATTCGATCCTTAATTTGATTCTAGGAAAACGGGTCCCATAGACCAAGTAGGTCTGAAAGGATGTTAAAAGATTTATTATTATTTTTTGAAGTTGTGTTCATACATGTTTCATTCCTCCTTACCTATGATGCTAAGTATTTCAGGTCCATTTCTTTCTGTGCAATGCCTATCCACGGCATTAGAGTTTATTTAGTGAATTGTCTATAGCACAAAGATTCAGTTTTCTGGGTGTAGATTCCCTATAACTTCCTATTCCTATATTTTATTATTAACGGCATTGGAGTTTATTTAGTGAATTTGTGTAAAGCGCAAAGATTCAGTTTTCTGGGTGTAGATTCCCTATAACTTCCTATTCCTATATTTTATCATTATATTACGTGGAAGTTCCAGAAATCATTTTAGAATGCACCCTTTTGATACGTTGTCCGTTATGTTAATCTGTTTTACTCATTCGTTCCACACCGACCTTACTTACTCATTTGGTGCTGATGGGTCAACCCTTCTCAAAGTTGGTTCTTAAAGGTCTTACCTGAGTTAGCTCTGCTTGGGCAGGTAAGGAGATCCTTACTTTCCAGCTCATGCAAGGAACAATCTTTCCTTCTAGCTAAGTGATGAGCTCACAATCACTAGAAGCTAGTGAGCATGGCTGTATTACCTGCCTTTCTTTGCATAGCTGTATTAACTGCAAGGCATTTACATTGAAGGCAATTTGATTTGGATAATGGTCTCAGATGAGTAAACTTTTCACTTGAACTTTCAATGGTGAATCCCCAAAATTAAATTTGTTTACTCATTATTTGTCTTTTGAAAGGTCATTTTCTTTCATATTTTGAAATGTCCCCCTAAAATGTTGTGAGTATTCATGTTTGAAAGGCCTGTGGGGCAAATCTATTTGGTTTAGATTCTCGAGTGCAATACAGATTGTCACTGGTTACCTTCATTTTATAATATGGCCTATTGTATTTGTTTGGATTCCCCATGAACCGAAGCATGTCTGATGGAGGGAACATTCATAAGTTAACTGTGATATTAGAAATTTAGACCCACTTCATGACATATCTTCCATACACAGACACCACTGAATGCATTTGGTGACAAGAAAGAGAGTTCAATAATTGTGAAAGCTTGACTTTTCCTTATTTGCTATGTCAAATTTTGGTTCAAATCCTGTTCTTAGGCAAACTGCACCTGCATATTTCTAAAATGATGGAGTAGAAACCTGTCTTTACCTTTGGTGAAAGCATATCAAGAAGCTTTTGGTTGCCATTTGTTTGCTTTGCAGTGAAAGAAACCAAACATGAACAGTGGTTGAGCGATTCAGAGTCACTCTCATCTGCCAAGTGCAGAACTAAAGATCTCAAGAAGACGATACAAGTACTGAGTGAACGGAGGCGCGAACGTGAAGATATAATTTCTGAACAGTTGAGTGGTATGTCTTCTAACTTTTGCAATATCTTTATTAATATCCCTAAGAAGCAAATAAAACTTGCTATATCCGTGATTGATCTACATCCATTAAAAGTTTAATCATATTTTAATCTCTTCTGTTATCTCCCCCTTTTACAATGATATTTTTTTCAACAGCAATCAAGAGAAGTGTCGGAACTAACTGTTGCCAGAAGCTATGCATAAATGTGCAGCACATATGCATATTTTGTGTTTTCAAGTTGTCAGTACTTTTATACATATTTCTTGCTATTGTTAGTCTTTCAGTATTCATTATTGACCACAATTGTGCCAATTTTATGAATTTCATTCAAACACTTGTTTTTGCTTCTATTACTCTTGAAATTTATTTCTTTGGCAATTTTTTCCCCATTAGAAAAGAGATTTTATCGATCTTGTGACAACTTACAAGGGCATTTATGCTACTCATGTTACAACTCAGAAAACCAATAAGCGCTGGTTAAACTAGTAGCCATAGGTGAAGGGTATATGTTCTGTCAAAAGCATCCGTGAACTTTTGATAGAAGCATTTCTTCTGTTTTAGTAAAAAATTATTCTCATAACTAAGCAATGGTGAGATGTTGGGTACTCGTTGATAAATTAGAATGCTTTATGTGCAACTATCTTTTGTTTCTTAATAGTATTTCCTGTAACTACATTTGAGCTGCATTAAGCCCAAAAAAGAAATCAGTACTTCTGAAGGCAGGTTTATTTGTTGAACAGTTTGCATGTAATTTACAAAAATATGCCACAAGCATGTTCTTGGTTTGCAGTGACAGAGGCTGCAAAGCTCATAAAACTGTAAATACAATGAAACCATAAGCTTGGCTTTGTAACAACCTGTGACAAAATAGAGGACAAAATATTAGTCTCAAGTATACAAATCATCTGTCTTGTGTTTAACAGCTTGAAGTTAGAAAATCCTTCAAGGACAAGACTCGTTGCCTCTCTTTTGTGATCCTACTGGCACATTTCCATGACATTGAACTTGAGGGAAAGGGACCCTTTCAATAGTTTGGTGCGTTCAGTGGTTTTGAAGAATGTGAGAGTTGTCTTGAGTTTACTGGCTTTAATAGCATCGATGACTTACCACCATTCATACATAACATGTTTCACTAGGCAATAATTAGCCAAAAGAAAATAAGATCACTATCTGTCTTCTATTATGCCCTGGCTGAAGACATCTTGTTGTTAATTGACTGCACTAAGCTGACAGTGGAGGGATTTGTTGAGATCAACACTCCTTTGTCAATAAGACATCTATCAGTGTAGATGGAAAACAGCTGCTCACAACTCTTGCTCTAGCAGCATGCCTTGCTGAACTTCTGTATCCAACTAAACTCACCCATCAGGTGAGTCGAGGTGAAAGGAGAAACCCCTGAATGGTTTCACCCAGGCTAGTCCTGGTGGAGGGGAAGAACTGTCCTCACCGCTAGCCTTTGCAAGGGTCATTTTGTAAAACTAGGGTTTAAGCAACTAGACTCAGACTAAAACCAACTGAATCATTAGAAGAAAACCTGCAGGCCTAGGATATTCTCTGTTCAAGAGCTGCACTCTTTACATCATGCCTTCCAGTGGGGAATCCTGTTGCAATTGCATCATGCTACCTCCAACAAGAGACTGGACGATTAGCAGAAGAAAGAAATGATGAAAACAGTTCAAAAACTTGATAGCTAGAGGACAATGAAAATATGCAAAGAAACAAAAAAACCTTTCCTTGGGAGAGAAACTTATATCAGCCTCGAGACTGGGCTAGGGACAGTTGGCATATGAGTGGTGACATGGCTTGGTACAGTTGGCTAGTATGGCTGATAAGCACAATGATGCAGTGGACAATGTAATATTATTGAATTCTGTTTCTTGTTAAATAATTATTTTCATTGAATCTGAATGAATATTACTTGGGTGGTAATTTGATTATTGTTAAGTGGGTATTATCTATACTACTAAATGCTAGATTATTAGTTTGCATACTAATGGATGTGATAATCAGGGCTCACACTGTCAGAAGCAGACGTTGGGAGCAGCCAGAAGCATAACATAAAACTTACTGGGAAGCTAAGCAATAGAACATTTAGGGTCCTCAAGCTGGCCTTTTATGTAATGATGGGAGGCGAGTGTATATCCACACAATTGTTCCCCTTAAATCAATCGTTACTTTCTCCTAAAGTTAGCCTAAATTAGCACAAGTTGTGCCATTTCCTTGGATATGCTATTTTGTTGGTAATTAGATTACAAACCATAGCTATAGGAATAATCGAAGCTTAGAGTTGAGTCTAGGACTTTAGGCCATTAGCCTATGTGAGTTATAATGTGAATTATTTATATGCTTAATTGTTAATTATTCTTAATCGGAAATGAAAATGTCACAAGGAATAATGAAACATTGAAAGGTCTTAATTAAATAATTGTGAGAAAATCTAAGTGTTACTCCCCACAGCCCATATAAATCAAGTCGAGTTAGGGGGGATAGTTTTAGGGAATGCGTGTCTCGTTTGGTCCATATGGTTGTTCGATAAGAGGGAGTTTCTGATCTTGATGGAGGTGCTAATCCTTGATTCTTGCTTGCTGCTGGATAGAAGGGTAGCACCTGATTGAGGAGGAAGTATACATAAATCAGCCAAGAGGCTTTGAGGTGCATGGGCATGAGACCCATGTTTGCAGGTTGAAGAAGGTCCTTTATGGATTGAAGTAGGCACCATGTGCATGGTACTCCAAGATTTATGAGTATCTTTTAGGCTTGGGTTTCATTAAGACAGATGTAGATTCCAGTCTTTACCATTTAGTTGATGATTCTAATATGTTTATTTTAGTCCTATATGTAGGCAACCTTATACTTTCAGGAAGTTTAGAGAAACTCATAGCACGGTGCAAGAAAAAGTGGGCAAGAGAATTTGACATGAAGGACAATGGCTTGATCTACTACTTTTTGGGTCTAGAGGCGTGGCAAAGTTTAGGTTAGGTTTTCCTTTGAGAGAGTAAGTATGCAATTGAGATTCTAAACATATTTTAGATGATGGACTACTCCTATGGTAACAATTTTGAAGTCATTTATTGATTCAGATTCAGATTGGATTGATCCATCTGTGTATAGGTTCCCTCATGTATTTGGTAAATACCAGGCTTGACATTGTTTTGCAGTCAACACCTTGATTTAGTATGTGGAGCCGAAATAAGTTCATCGGGTTGTTGCAAAACATGTGCTTCGGTACTTAATGGGCACAATGCATTCGGGTCTGAGGTATGTTGGTGATGGAGAATTGGTGTTGCATGGGTTTATCGATTCTCATTGGGTAGGTAGTGCTAGTGATAGGAGGAGAACTTTAGGGAGTTGCTTCAGTTTGGGTTTTGGTATGGTTTCTTGGTTTAGCAGGAAGCAAACTTTAGTAGCACTCGGTTCAATAGAGGTAGAGTATATGGCAACCAACTTTGCTAGTTGTGAAGCCATCTGGCTTCGCAAGTTATTAATAGAGTTGATAGATCATGCTTTGGATGCTACTGTGATTTATTGGGACAATAACAGTCGCAAGTTATTAATAGAGTTGATAGATCATGCTTTGGATGCTACTGTGATTTATTGGGACAATAACAGTTGTATCAAAGTCTCTAAGAATCCAGTGTTTCTTGATCGGTCCAAGCATATTGAGATCAGGTATCACTTCATCAAAGACAGGGTTCAGAAGAGAGTAGTGGTTCTTCAGTGCATTCCTACAGATCAACAGGTTGTAGATATCTTGACTAAACCCCTGGCTAAGGGGAAGTTTGAGATGTTCAAGGAGCAGCTTGGTGTGGTGGAGAGTACTTTCCTCACTAAGAGGGAGTGTTAGTTTACTTGTGTAGGTTAGACAGTGCTATAGCTACAACAATCTTTCCTTAGCAGAGCGGCGTACAACAAAGATCTGTATAGTGATACATTGCCTCATCTCTGTAGTTTGTACCGCAGTTATGGGGGGCACACTATCATTTATGGAGGATAGAGAAAGGAGGCCCATGCATGCGTTCATCTTCATAATATTTCTATATTTAGTTGCTTTTCTAATTGAGCAATTTAATTCTAAATTAGTATTTTCATGCACAAGTTAAGGGTGCAGTTCCCTTAGAGGGGTGCTCATGCATGAGATTTCTAGATTAGAGAAGCGTGCAGTTATATAGGAGAGTGCACTTCCTTTTGGCAAGGTTATCAATGGAGCCAAGTGCATTAGGGTTAGGAATTTTACTGCCAATAGTGGTGTTTGTAAAATTTCTAATACCCAACACAATGATAATTTAGCCAATAGATTTTTAACCCAAAAATTTAATTTCAAACTCAGAAATATAAATCTGATCTATGCTGAAATTATACCAGCTGAGTATACATGCATGCACAACGGAAAAATTAAAGCAAATACACACAATGACACAGTAGGTACCCTGGAAACCCCAGTGTGAGGAAAACCAACACTTCTTTAGTGTACGGCCCAACAGACTCAATTGCTCAAGGATGCTACTGTACGACCTTGTTTTCTTCCTAAAATGGCTGCTGTATGGCCTCTGAATCGACCCTCTTGGCTGCTGTAACTCTGTCCCTGTGTCTGCCCTCTAGTGCTGAAGCAGTTTGGACCAGAAACAATCCCCTTTAGCTGCTGTCACATGACCCAGTTCACAACAACACTTTGCTGTACTGTACGGTCCTGTAGATGGCCTCTTCGTGCTACCGGGTCTGCCTAGAAATCGCCCTGAGCTTGCTGTTCAACCCATCCAAGGCTTGACCTCTCTCTCAGCAGAACTCAACCTCTTCCACAGCCTCTAGCGCCCTCCTTCTCTCCTCCTCTTCTCTAGAATGAAGAATGAGGTGCCCAACACCCTCAACCTCCTCTATACCCAGTCACCCTCACCTGCTACCTTGGGATTCACACCCAACAAAGGCTTAAACGGTCCAGATTGAGGCGCCTCCTCTCTTTGGACCCCATGTAGCCCTTAGGATGTGCACCTCCTAGGCAAGGCCCCACACAGCACTAAGGTTGTGCACCCTCCTTGACAGGGCCCCGCAATCCACTAGAAAAACAGAATTAAGCTTAATTGTTTAAGCAGGACTTAGGCTAAGTTAATTTGGCTGATATGGTAAGTTTATTGTCCTATGCATGCCTTGGACACTAGGAAACAACAAGGACACCTTTTGCTGCTACAAAATTAACACTCCCTCTTAGCGAGGAAGGTGTTCAACACAACCCCCAACTTCTCCCTGAAGTAGACAAATTTTCCTTTCACCAAAGGCTTCGTGAGCATGTCAACAATTTGCTCATCGGTTGGCACATACTGTGGCTTAACTGAACCTTTCTACACGCAGTATCGAATGAAGTGGTACCTTATTTCAATGTGTTTGGACCTATCATGAAACACCGGATTTTCAGAGAGCTTGATGCAGCTCTGTTTATCACAATGAATCACTATTGTGTCCAGCACTTGATCAAACAAGCCCATGAGAAGCTTCCGAAGCCAAATGGCCTCACATGATGCCAAGCTGGCTGCCATGTATTCAGCCTTTGCAGAATTCAAAGCAACTGATTTCAGCTTCCTGTTGAACTAGGAAATAGCCCCTGAACCCAAGTTGAAACAACAACCTGATGTGCTCTTCCTGTCCACATTGCTGCCTGCCCATTCTGCATCTGAATAGCCCACGAGTTTCACTCCATCTCCCTGGATATAGCTCAATCCAAACTTGACTGTCCCACGCAGATACCTCAACACATGTTTTGCTGCCACCTAGTGTACACGCTTAGGGTCTACCATGAATTGACTGAGTGAATTGACAACAAAACACAATTTTGGTCTAGTGTTAACCGGATACATAAGAGAGCCATTGAGCTGCTTATAAAGAGTGGGATCCACTCCCTCTAACTTGGAAGCATCTATCTTTTTCTAATTAGTAACCACGGGTGTTGCCATAGGCCTGCAATCTTGCATGCCAAACCGCTTCAGGATCTCCACAACATATTTCCCTTGTCCAAGAAAACTCTGCCCATCCTTTTGCCACACCTCCAAACCAAGAAAATAATGCATCAACCCCAAGTCCTTCATCTCAAACTCAGCAACAAGATCCCTCTTGCAATCTGCTATGAGCTTCTCTGACCCTGTCATGAATAAGTCATCCGCATATAACACAAGAATGAGTGGCTCACCTCCAACCAAGATGTAGTAGAGGTTGGAGTCAGCCTCACTCTTGGTGAAGCCCATCCCAAGCAAATAACTGCTGATCTTGTTGTACCACTCACGTGGTGCCTGTTTGAGCTCATATAACGCTCTCTTCAACTTGCAAACATGAGATGCCCTGCTGTGCACCTCAAACCCCTCTGGATGCTCTATGTATATCTCCTCCTCTATCACTCCATTAAGAAATGATGTCTTGACATCCATCTGGTGGATCTGCCAACCCAACTCAGCTGCTATGGATATCACGACCTTGATAGAAGAATACCTTGCCACGGGTGCAAATGTCTCATTGAAGTCAATGCCCTCCTTTTGTGAGAATCCCTTGGCCGCAAAGCGGGCTTTGAACTTGTTCACATTGCCATCAACAACGTGTTTGATCTTATAGATCCATCTAGAACCAATCACTGATTTCCCCTTTGGCCGAGGCACAACCTCCCACACATCATTCTTCATGATGGAAGAATACTCCTCCATCATGGCATCTCTTCACACCTGCTGCTCAGACGCCTCTTGAAAACTGGAAGGTTCAACCTCTATCAACTAGCTCATAAGAACCATGTAATTGGAAAACCTCTGTGGCACCCTGCTTTCTCTGACTAATGTCCTGGGAGCATCCACCTGCTCCCGAGCCTCTCTCAATGTGTGCTCAACCCACTTCGGCCTCCTCCTACTAGAGGACTCAACCCGAGTAAATTGAGCATCTTGCTCCTCCTCATGTTGCTCACGTTGCTCACCCTACTCATTCTGTTGCTGCTACTGCCCAACCTGTACAAAAGTCCGAGGACCTATAGTTTGTAATGGTTGTCTAGTCACCTCCTTAGGAGCACTTTTCTCTTGACTCTGCTCATCAAATGGAAACTGTCCACAAGACTTCTTGAAAGCTCTGTCCTCCTCAAATCTCACATCCCTCCTAACCACTGTCCTCTTGAGTGTAGGAATGTAGAACCTGTAGGCCTTGGAGGTCTCGCTGTAAAGAACAAGGATGCCTTTCTCTGTAGTAGGCTCGAGCTTGGTTCTCCTCTCTGCCGGAACATGGCAATAGACCAAGCACCCAAGGAAGCGTATGTGACCAATCTCTGGTCTCTTCCCCATGAAGGCCTCCTTAGGGGTCATCCTCCCCAAAATCTTATGCAGATTCCTGTTTTGCAGGTAGACTGCAGTGTTGCATGCCTCAACCCATAGAAACATGGGCAAGTCCTGATCATGCATCATAGCTTTTGCTTCCCCAACTATCGACTTGTCCTTCCTCTTTGAGACTCCATTCTGCTACGAGTTATATGGCACAGTCAGTTCCCTCTTAATCCTGGAATCTACACAGAATTCCTTGAAGGCGCTCAAGGTATACTTGCCTCCATTGTCTGATTTGAGCACCTTGATCTTTTTGCCTGCCTGGTTCTCTACAAGAGCTTTGAACTCTTGGTATCAGTTGAAGACCTCATCCTTGGTCTTTATGAAATATATCCAGGTCTTCCTGGAATAATTGTCAATAAAGGAGACATAGTAGTTGAACCCTCCAATAGACACTGTTGACATGGGCCCACAGACATTTGAATGGATCAAGTCCAAAATCCCTTTGGACCTGCTGTTGCTGTCAGGAAAGACTGTCTTGGCGTACTTGCCCAAAGCACACCTATTGCACATGCCATGCTGATCAGAACTGAACTCTAGAAGCCCAGTCACGACCTCCCTGAGCACCTTGAGTGCTCCATGATGTAAATGAGCCATCCTCCTATGCCAAAGCTCCCCCAAATCTTGGCCACTAGTGCAACTACTAACCACCACATAGGCTTGTTCAAACCGCAACTTGTACAATTTGCCCTTCCTTACTTCCAACACTTTTCCCATGCCAACGTTGGAGCCCTTGGGATGTATGAATACTCTTCCATCCCAGAAAGTGACCACATATCCCTTATCTTGTAAGGCTGAAACAGAAATCAGATTTTTAGTCAAACGAGGAACAAATAAAACATCATTAATTGACAAAGGCTTACCAGACTCCCTGTCACACACCCACTACGACAACTAAGATTTTCTTTTTCTTTTTGTCTTTTCTTCGAGGAACAGAATCCCCGAATTTCTATGGGGCCTAGCATGGACCCTCCCTTCCCTTATCCTCCCCCATGTGATCGTTGGCTATGACCACAGGCCTTACCAAAAAGGCGCTTCCGGCTTTCGCAATTCGGGGAATCGCGATGCAAGCGTTCCCCTGTTCTCTGTCTTTCGAAATGCCGAAGCCCGAAAGGGTCTAATAGATCTTTAGCTCCTCCCTTGGGTCGCTTGTCATACGACCGATCCTATGACCTGGTGCTAATCCTCTAAATGCTTTCGGGTTTCGTGATTCGGGGAATCGCGATGCAAGCGTTCCTCCTTTCCCTTTTTAATCCTCGGGACTCGAAAGCCCGGTATCATCTGAATCTTCGGTCTCGATCATCGACTTGATCAATGGCCCGGATTAAATTCCGGCATTCTACCTTTCGGGATTTTGGCGGGGTCTTCATTCCTATTTCCCCGATCTCCAGAACCTCGGCGGCTTTAGATCTTCGCCATGCGTCCCTACCAATGGGCGGTCCAGATTCTTTCGGGACTCCTCCTTCCTACCACAAGACCCTGTCTGGTGACCTAGGGCTCATCCACAGAGCGCATCGGGGTTTCGCATACTGGGATTTCGCGATTGGTGAAGACGAGGGGTCTTGCCCTTGGGTTTCTCGGGTGTCGAAACGCCGAAACCCATTCACACTACACCGATTCGTGGTTTCTCATATCGGGATTTCGCGATTGGCGAAGACGAGGGGTCTTACCCTTTGGTTTCCCGGGTGCCGAAACACCGAAACCTATTCACGCAAAACTGGGTCATCTACAGAGCGCGTCGGGGTTTCAGGTACTGGGATTTCGCGACTTGCGAAAACGAGGGGTCTTACCCTTGGGTTTCCCGGGTGCTGAAACGCCGAAACCCATTCACGCTACACCGATTCGGGGTTTCGCATACCGAGATTTTGCGACTGGCAAAGACGAGGGGTCTTACCTTTTGGTTTCCCGGGTGCTGAAACGCCGAAACCTATTCATGCAAAACCGGCTCATCTACAGAGCGCGTCGGGGTTTCGAGTACCGAGATTTCGCGACTTGCGAAAACGAGGGGTCTTGCCCTTGGGTTTCCCGGTGCCGAAACGCCGAAACCCATTCACGCTGCACCGATTCGGGGTTTCGCATACCGAGATTTCGTGACTGGCGAAGACGAGGGGTCTTACCCTTTGGTTTCCCGGGTGCCGAAACGCCGGAAACCTGAGAGAACTACTCTCTCTTGTACAAGGTTTCTTGGGTAATTATCCCTAGACTTGGCGACTTGACTGAAAAGCCTTCCTAATTCGCCGAGCCATGAACTCTGTGTCAGGTGAAGATAAACTCGTGGGTTTACTAAAATGGTAGTCTTTTCATGGAATTCACTCCGACTCTGGAATGCGAGGGAACTTCCCGGGAGGAGGTGCTTTCGGGAAATCAAACCAGGACATAGCGTGAGTCAAGTAGATGGAACAAATCTCAAGGGAACGGACTCGTATTCTGAACTGATTCATTCTATACATAAACCGATTATGGTCATATAAGTATAAGCATGCATCCATTATTTCCGATCAAAAACACTAGTCAAACACTTCTATACAGAAACCATTTATGAGTGTACAAACATAAACATGCGTCCAAAATATTCAATTCAAGATACAAGATATAAACACTTATTAGAAACACCAGGTGTGACGCGACTG
>ML808484.1:85456-98128 GCA_009831015.1 Picea engelmannii | reverse complement strand
AAATCCATTCCAGGGTCAGAGAGTTGCTTTGGTCTTTGAGCAAGTAAAAACCAGTACGGTACTGGCTCGGTGGAAGTTAACGCAACCATTCTAGGTCCCTTCCACCACCTCTCATTAGCCATCGTGGTCTCTTTTTGCACATCCCCCTCCCAGCAGTCATGCAACACATAATCATAACATAATTTACATTCATCGACCTTTTATACAAAGGTCCGTTAAATCAACATTCACATCTTTGAGTTCGCCATCGTTCTTGGCCAATATAGTTATTTTTACAGACTGGGGGAAACAGGGTGTTACACTCCCTCTGAAACCTCATGGTCCCACTGCCTACTTACTTGGCATTATCTCCAAGTACAATGTTGAAGTTGACATTGTACTCCCTCAAACTGCTGAAGTACTCACTCACCCCTCTCGTGTGGCATGAAGCACCATTGTCAATGTACCACGTCCCAGCGACCATGGAGGTGGATAGGCATGCTAGGAGTGAAAATTCATCCTCAAATCTGGCTGCAAATGCATCCATATCAGCTGTAGCAGCCATCTGCTTCTTGGGTTTGCCCTTCTTCTTGTTGGGACATTGGCTGACAAAATGCCCAAGCAGATGGCAAGCAAAGCAGTTGACTTTGCTGGTGTCAAACTTCTTCTTGTTGCCTTGTTTTGAAGAAGTTCCTTCAGCTGAACTCTTCTTGCTCTTCCCCTTGCTCTTTGATGCCAAAGCAAGGTTCTCCTCATCTTCAGATTTCTTTTTCTGTTCTCCATGTTGAGACCCCTCCCGGATCTCTTCTTGAGTAAAGTCATCCCACAGCCTGTCCCAAGTGGGCATCTTCTCACGGCCCACTACACACTTGACAAACACATCCCCACTATTTGCCAAAGCCATTCAAGGCAATGTGTACCAGCTCTTCTTCAGGAACAATATCACCCACTGCTGCTAGCTTATCTTTGACTTGTGTGAACCTAGTGAGGTAGGATGTCACTCCTTCATCCCTTGCCATCTTGGTGGCATGCAACTTGTCGCTGGGAGCCATCTTCCGGTTCTGGTTTTCACTCTAATACAGCTTGGTCAGCGCTTCGCACATATCTTTTGCTGTTTTCTTCTCAGCTAGATGTGGAATTAGGTGGTCCTTGACACCATCCAACAGAATTGTCTGTGCCCTGGCTTCTTTCACCTCATGGAGGTCCAAGGCAATAGGATCATGGACTGGTAGAGGGACTGTTGTACGGACAAAAACTCACAACTTGTTCTCCTTGAGCACAGCTGTAATTCTGACCTTCCACTGAAGATAGTTTGAGGCCCCCTCAAGCCTATCCTCATACCTCACGCTGGTAGCCATGAAAACTCTGATTCTGGGCTGCTGGAACCTTCAGAAAAAACTGCAGAAATATTCCCGAGACCTGAACCTGTGACCTGTGTGCTAATCAGAGGCACAACTCTGATACCATGTAAAACTTCTAATACCTAGCTCAATGATAATTTAGCCAATAGATTTTTAACCCAGAAATTTAATTTCAAACTCAAATATAAATCTGGTCTATGCTAAAATTATACAAGCTGAGTATACATGCATGCACAGCGGAAAAATTAAAGCAAACACACACAATGACACAGTAGGTAAACCTGAAAATCTCGTGTGGGGAAAACCAACAAAGGAGGGGCTTTTATTGAGGCTTCAGAGGTGAAATTATTACAGCAGAAATAAATACAAATTCTTACAGCCCAGAAAAGCTCCACTTCTTGAGTGTACGGCCCAGCAGACTCTGCTGTTCAAGGCTGCTACTGTACGGCCCTGTTTTCTTCCTTAAATGGCTGCTGCATGGCCTCTGAATCGACCCTCTTGGCTGCTGTAACTCTGCCCCTGTTTCTGCCCTTTAGTGCTGAAGCTGTTTGGACCAAAAACAGTCCTCTTTCACTGCTGTCACATGACCCAGTTCACAGCAACACTTTGCTGTACTGTACGGTCCTGTAGATGGCCTCTTCTTGCTGCTAGGTCTGCCCAGAAATTGCCCTGAGCTTGCTGTTCAACCCAACCAAGGCTTGACCTCTCTCTCGGCAGAACTCAACCTCTTCCACAGCCTCTAGCACTCTCCTTCTCTCCTCCTTTTCTCTAGAATGAAGAATGAGGTGCTCAACACCCTCAGCCTCCTCTATAACAAGCCACCCCCACCTGCTGTCTTGGGATTCACACCCAGCAATGGCTCCAACGGTCCAGATTGAGGTGCCTCCTCTCTTTGGACCCCACACAGCACTCAGGCTGTGTGCCTTCTAGGCAGGGCCCCACACAGCACTAAGGCTGTGCGCCTTCCTTGACAGGCCCCACAATCTACTAAAAAACAGAATTAAGCTTAACTGTTTAAGCAGGACTTAGGCTAAGTTAATTTGGCTGATCTGGGTAAGTTTATTGTCCTATGCATGCCTTGGACACTAGGCAACAGCAAGGACACCTTCTGCTGCTACAAAATTAACAGTGTTGTTGTGCATGTGTCTAGATTCATTGTATCCCTCTTCTTCCTAGTCTATAATGGAGAAACAAGGCACACACCATAATGGTTCAAAAGTTTGAGTTTTGAGTTGTGGTTTCAATCTTTTGTTTTCAGAATTACTAGAGAAAAATCAGATATTTTGAGTGTTCAGGAAATTGTGTTCCCTGTTTTATTTTTACAGCAGCATCTGTTTGTAGGTTAAGAGTATGTCTAGCAGAAATTTTGAAGTGTTTTCAGTGCTTACGATCTATAGTTTTTTGCTTAGTTTTATACTACAAAATATGCTCACCATGATCTAATTTTTGACAAATAGCAACTAGTAAGATAGCGGGACTTGAACCTCAGTCAAACTAGAATTAGAGACCTCATGACAAACTCTGCCTTAAAACAGTCCATTTGAACTGATTGAGCTTAACCCATTGGGTTAGAAGGAATATATATATATATATATATCTTTTTATTTTTTCTCCCTTTTCCCTATGGAAAACCTCACATGGAAACCCAGGGGATGCTTTCCCATATCTGTGGATGGCATTCCAAGTAAACCCGTTGGTGTTGATTGGTGTGTCTGACACAGGGGGATTCAAATCGGATACCTGCCAGCACAGAACCATCCAAATGCCTAGCAACATTTGTGACAATCATTTGATCTACCCCCAAATCCCTTCTTCTTGATGATATATATATATATATATATATATATATATATATATATAAAATAATGGTGATTGATTTATGCAAATGTAAGGCACTTTATAAATATATAATACATGTCATCAAGAAGAAGGGATTTCATTACTACAAAGATAAAAGAGAAAATATCTAATATAAACAAGATGTTGCTGATAACATTCATTGTAGGTTTGAACGTTTACCATTTAAAGTGCCTTACATTTGCATAAATCACCATTCTTCTCAAGCATTGCTAGCATTACCACAACCCTATGCTGCTGAAGCGCGCTCCCAAGGGCGTTCCCTAAACGCTCCCTTCTGGGAGCATTTTTCGGGACCACGCTCCATTGGGAAAAAAATGCTCCCTGATTCGGAAGGTTTTAAACCCCAATTTCCTAAACTGGGACTTGTCCCACTTCCCTTCCTGGAGTAGACATACCACCCCCATTCACTAGCAGCGTTCCAAATGCATCAATTTTGCCCTTATCTTCACATCGTCCATTGTCACGTGGGGGCCATTCAGTTGTTGGTTGTGTTCCATGAACACTTCCACCTACTCCTACTCTTCTTCAAACTCAAAGAGCACAGGAAAAGAAACTAGAAGTTTCTCGTGGCAAGAAGAAAACTTAGAGCATAATACTTAGTACTTGTTAATATATACTATATCTCTTTTTCTTTTTCCTGTTTAGAAGTAGTCTCTAGAACTTAGTACTTTGTCTTGACTCTTTATTAATGCTTATTCTGTAAACAATGAAGTTATGAACATTATATGACAGTTTACCTTTGAAGTTTGAAGTTTGAAATTTGAACTATTGACTAAACCTTACTACTCTTTGGTAATGAATATGATGCTCTAGAGTCTATTTCATTTTGTGGTTGATGTTGTCTATTACAATCTGTTGATGACAAATTTTTATGATTGATGTTATATGTGTAATAAATGGTTGATGCTTTAGTGATCATCACTAATCCAATAGTTAAATGATCTTATATCTATGTTTTCAAGTTTTTTGCAATTGATTTGACATTTTGCATGATTTTTTTTTTTATATATATTAATCAAAATATATTAAAACATGTATTATATAAAAAACGCTCCTGCTCCCTAATATTTTTGAAAATTGCGCTTCTTGCTCCCACTTCCTGCTTCCGCTTCCTGCTTCTGCTCCTCACTCCCAGCAGCCTTGCCACAACCTATAGATGATCACCATTGTCTCCAAGCTGCGTTACAAAGGAAGAGCTAGTTGGGTGAACCTTGGCAGAGTTAAAAATTACAACACAAGTGCTTGAAAATCATGACCATGTAGAAAGAAATCTGAGGATTGCACATTGAATCTTTGCTTTATAGAAATCTTGTGAAAATATTAAAGGGAGCATAGAAGGGGCATCTTACATAGTCATCAAATAAATCTTCCTTAAGAGGTATGGTTAGGTGTTTCTCCAAGTCGAGCCGTGTTCAAAAATCAAATTTGTCAAGGGATTACGGTGTAGGAGTTTCTCTTCAAAATGAAGGATTATGAAACCCGTGACTCAAGTATCACAACCCTTGGAACAATGGCAGGAGAAAACTTAGAAGTTAGAGGGTTTTGACGGCGAGATAAAAACAAATCAAGCTAACTACTTAATTAATAATATAAGTATATCTCCCAAATGGGGTGTCTACGGTCTCAACAGGCGAACAACCAGAGGGGAGGCCACCTGGACAGGTCTCCTGCCACCTAGAGCCAGCATAGGTGTACCCTCCCTCTACCGTCACCTCATGAGTTTAAACTCCCAGCCGCCGCTCCTCGATTTTCACTCGCTGTCGGCCTAGTGTTATTACTCGACGACTTACTTCATGGGAATTTTAATGGGGATGGGTTGGACGAAGTCACAGTCCCATCACCAATCTAGCTATGGAGGTTTTAGGCCTGAGCCATGGAGCGCCAAGGCTCATTCGAGCCCTTGGCCGCTGAAGTCTCGGCCCCTCCTGCATTTTGATGCCGTCCTTCTCTGGTTCGAGATTCTGCAGTCCTCCTTGCCCTCGGCTTCCAGCATCTCTTCACGGTTTTTGCAGGGTCACTGTGTTCAGTTGGCCTCGCGCTCGTCGGGCAACCACTCACACTCTCCTTACGTGTTCTATATCTGGTTTCAGGCGACAATTTCCATGCCTCGTCCTAGAGGCAAACCGAAGAGGGGAGCGGCCTGGTATGCGGCTGGAGGAAGGGCAGCGGGAGGGTGTGGCTCTCCTCCAGAAATCGAGTTAGCTTCCACCCCGACGCCCATTGTTGTTCCCACTCTTGGGAAGTCGACTCGAGACAGTACCCTAGACCTCTCCCCGCTGTCGAATCCCTTTGCCTGTTGAGTCGAATGGTTCGAAAATCTAGGAAATTCCCTCGGCTTTGCTCCACCTCCTCCGTCCCCACCTCGCCACCCTCCACCTCCGCCTTCCCCCCCTCGCCACCCTCCTCCATTGCCACCCCCTGTCACCTCCACAACCCCTTTTCCTTCAACTCCTTCCTTCGACTGCCCCACCTCCTCCTTCGACTCTCCACTTCCCCCTCCGCTCCCCTCAACTTGCTCCCGATATGCAGAAAGAGATGCTCCCGAGGAGTCCCTGGATGACCTTAAGCGTGGAATAGGGGACATCAAGACCGCCATTAACGAGCTGCATAACAAGGAAATAAAGTGATGGCACTGTGTGGATCTCCTGATGACTTTCCTGCAGGACCTCAGGTAGGCCATCTCGGACAGAGATAAGCTCGACAGAGACACCTTGCATGTGCGTTCGGCGTTCTCGGGGCAAAGGCTCGACCCCGACATTGGTTAATTCCTTCGGGTTCAAGTTTCCTTTTACTATGTT
Organism: Picea engelmannii; assembly: GCA_009831015.1. Classification (NCBI taxonomy): domain Eukaryota; kingdom Viridiplantae; phylum Streptophyta; class Pinopsida; order Pinales; family Pinaceae; genus Picea; species Picea engelmannii. The sequence continues at coordinate 92,130 of ML808484.1, read as the reverse complement.
TTTAGTTAATTTGCTTCATAAGTTTTTGGCCATGCGAGGCCACCCAGCTTTAGAAATTTTGGTCTTCGCAAACGATCATCCCTTTGGGCCCTGTCTCAGTCTAGAATTTTGAAACTATGCCCTGCGTGGCACTATAGATCACCATCTTTCACCGCTCTGCAAGTTTTGCATGAATACTTTGAATTTTTGGCCATGTGGCAGCTTTGGTTTCCCAACAGGGCAATGCTGCCACATCCACCTATGCTAGATTGACAGTTGTAATCTTTAAGCTTCGCAGGATTTAATATAATTTCTAACTTACAAAAACAAAATAATATAAGTATATCACTTTTTCGTGTGGGACCCTTGCACTTCGTGTGCCCACTTAGTTCCAAGGTAATTCATAAAAAATTAAGATCTTAAGTCAAGGTTATAAGGTGTACCATTAAAGGAATTCTTGGCAACAATGGCATCAATGATGAAAATTGGTTGTGAATCATTGCATAAAGAGTTGAAGGAACTCAGAGGGAAATCGTTTAAGGAAGCCTTTGAAATGATTGATTTACGATTCAAACATAGGTATCTCACTGGAGAAATTGCTAAATCAAAATGAGAAATAGCAAAATATCAACAAAACAACCAAGAATTACAACAAAAAAGCAAGATCTCAAGAAAAATGTCTACAAGGTTTTATCAGACAACGATAAGGAAGTTGATTGTTTAAGAAAACAAAACCAAACCTTGTAGTCAAATGATTAAAATGAAGGGAAATAACAATTCCAAAAATAGATAGATTCATCTATTCAGCTAATTGAATCAATTATGTTTTTAGAATTGAAAATCCACACTATGGATAAAGATATCATTGCACATTCAATTAAAGCCAAAAACCCAAGTGTTGTTGGTGATGAAATTTTATCCATCGACAAAACAACACGAATAGACAATGAAGATTCAAATATTGAATCTAAAGCAAATCTTGAGCACCCATGTTAAGATAAAAAAAGCAAGTTACAAGTTACCTTATCGTCATCCTATTCACAAACGTTGTCACATGGACCAATCAACTTACAAGCATCAACAATACTCGAAAGAAAAACTTGGTTACATTCCAAAATATTAGAACTCCAATACATCTTGTTTCGAAGAGAATACCGCAAGTCATAATTAAAGAAGTCCCAATCAAATGTCTCATCTTGTAGTTTTGAAAAGAATCAATGTAGGACGGATTGACCCTTTTACAATGCGATAATATTGTCCAAAGCTTCGAAAATTTTATCGTATCGCTTCCTTGACCTAGAATAGCATCAAGTATATCTCATAAAGAGGAAGAATTACAAGCTAGAACAAGGTTTTTTCAACAACCACTCCTCTCTAACCATGCTTTGAGGACAAATCATTTCTTTAAGGGGGAGGACAATCAATATAACAATTGTAATGTTGCAAAATTTTGCTTTTGGGAAAAAAAAGGTCTTCTTTGACAACCTTGCTACCCCAATGATTTTGTATTGTTGTGAGGTTTGAGGTTATATTTTTTCTAGGGAAACTTGGAGGAAAATGAAGCAAATCTAGAAGTGGTTTATAATAATTAACCTTAAATCAAGTGTGCTCCTATCCTTCTTTTAGAAGTTGGGCTTCCACTCATTGAAAATAAAGCTATGATTAGGTACTTAATGTACAAGCACAAGCTAATTAACAGAAAGAATGGCTTCTTATCACTACTTTAAACATCTGTAAAAGTTACTCAAGTCTCAAAAGATGTTGGACTAGAGACATAGTCTCTAGGTTAAACCATTGAAGGACAGTAGAGGAGGATGTCCTCCAAGATATAAACACTATTAAAAGCGCTACCATAACTAAGTGTAAAAGTAAAATGTGGAGCGATAGGGAGATTGAGAATAAGAGAAAGTTGAATTACTACAAAGAGTCATTAACCCCAAGTTATAAGATCAAAATTATCTTTCTATTGCTGTTAGCTCAAGACAGAAAATAAATATTGCAAATGTAAGAAAATTTTTCCATGAGCTTCATAGCGAGATAGGGTGCTGGAGAAGACCTAAAACCCCTTGGCATGAAAGAATTTGTAAAATCTGTGAGATGAATAGTATGGAGGATGAAAAACACTTTCTCTTGGATTGCCCGACCTACAAAGACATTATATCTAATTTTCAAAACATTTGTAATAAAACCGAACTCCATAGCTTGTTCCATAGCTTGTTAACTCATAAAAATCAAAGGGAACTTGGAAATATCATTTCCAATGATAAATCAAACTAATTAATTTAAGTTTATAGGTTCAATAGGCCAAAGTTGATGTCAATGGACAGTAATCACCATCATCATCAATAAATATATACCTAGTTATATCAATAAGCACCTCTCTCCAATGGTCACAACTCTTCATGTGATCTGCCCTTTCAATGTATATTTCATTTTTGAATTGTTTGGATCATCTCATCACATTCATGTCAATAATAATTATTTGATCTATATGAATTACATGGTGGTTTTGTCCTACCTATTTTGGTTATGTCCCTCCATCTTCGATGTGCCCGTGGTTCTACTTCTTGCTATTCCTCCATCAGAATCCATCTGCAAGTTCAAGTTGCATAGCATCTTTTCCTTCCTTTGTATTCTCGAGAATAGATTCATGAACTTGTCATTGGATTTCTTGGGATAAATTAGGAGTCAGGACATAGATCATCCTCATGTCCTGGGACTTTGGCAAGGTGGTATTTCAAATGACTAATTCCTCTGTTCGCCTCCTTTCCACAAAGCTTGCAACTCAACCCTAAGTTTATTTGCCCCCTTGAAAGGTTTCTCAAATTCCCAAAATTGATCAAAATCCTTTAACATGGTGGTGGGTGATTGATCAAACCTATGGAAAAAGAATAAAAACGATTTAACATGAAAAATTGTTTGTAAAAGGAATCATCTAGAAATTGCCGAATTGCTAAGGAAGATACAGCAACGAGAGACAAACATTATGCCCAATGCAAACCCTTGCATAAATTTGGCCAAAATTCTAATTACATGCTTGAAATTTTACACATACTTGGGAATTTGAAAATAATGAGTGCAAAATGATTCCCAATCCACAAAACAATCGTTTATTGTGATGAAAATCCTTGTTTTCCCCTTCAAAATTTGCTTGAAAACTCCAAATCGTTCCAGCAGAGAACAATAGATCACAATAGGTGAAAATGTGAAATAAAATTATGTTTTGTCCCTTTCATATACCTTTTTTGCGACTCAATGATTTTGAATTTATCGCCATAAATTCAGAATTATTGCCTTGTTGCTTTTGATGGGATATATAGAAAGTTATGAATTTCTTGTAGCTATTGTGATCATCACTATAGATTGTCTATAAATGCATCATATTTTTTCCAAGGAAAACCTCGTAGGATCCATTCTTTTCCACAGAATATTCAAAAAGAGGGTGGCTCAACATAGCTGCTGGCAACCTTGAGGGGTTCAACTGGATTTAAACTTCCGATGCATGGCCTCCTTGTCGGCAACATGCCTTGGGTGGATGGTTCAATTGATTAAGCTAATTCTTGGGGCTTTAATGCATCATATATATATATATATATATATATATATATATATGTCCATGTTGTTCCCACCCTCCAACTTGTAGGCAAGAATGAGATTGCTGGTACCTTGCTAGCCCCAATCAACAATCAGCTCACTAAGAGCCCCGATCAACAATCAGCTCATAAAGAGTGAACATATCACAAGTGGGATTTGAACCCGGTTGGGGAGGATAACAACTTCTCCTCTCTACATTTATATTCATTTATTTATATATTGGCCTTGAAATTGAACACTTATGATCATTTTGTACAATTGAACAATGCTTGTGTAATTGATTAGAGCTTGCATGATAAAATTTGGAATGATTTAGGAGGGGAGAATGTTTTCCTGCAAAGTTATTGGTATCATATACATATACTTGTGTCTCGGATTCAATGACCCTTAGGTGGTATCACATGATTGCCTCCTTAAGACCACCTAGTATTTGTGACTCCATTATGAAGTATATGGAAAATAAACTAGTCCAAGAAATAGGGCCTTGATAGGTATCTAGGCCCAACATGATAGAGAGAAATAGGCATGTATAGTCTAGTATTAACTTTTGGGTCTTGTAATTAGATGGTGCAACTACAATGTGATACTTGGTAAACTATTGCTTATGTGACAATTTTTGCAAGTCTTGTACATGTCACATAGTAATTTGAACATGTATGGATGATATTGTTTATTAACTATTGGTGAGATAATGCCAACTTCCATCTTTGGACATCGCCAATTTGCATAGAGGATGAAATGCCTTTTGAAGGGGAGGGGTAATGTAGTAGCCTCGAGATCCAGTTAGAGGCAATTGGCATATGATCGGTGGCATGGCTTGGTATTATTAATTGGGATGGTTAATAAGTAGAATGGCATACGATTGAATCTAAATTTTAGTGAATTAATTTCTATCATTGAATCTAAATGAGTATTACTTGGGTAATTATTTAATTATTTTTAAATGGGTATTAGCTTCACTTTTAAATGATAGATTTTTAGTTTGGACACTAACGAATGTGATAGATTTTTAGTTTGGACTCTAATGAGTGTGATAATTAGGGCCCACATTGACATTAGTCAAATGCTAGGAGCAACAAGAGGTGTAATACAAAACTCACCGGGAAGCTAAGCAATTGAACATTGTGTGTCCCTGAGTTGGCCTTAGGAAGTGAGTGTATACCCCCACAACTGTTTCATTGTTCACTTTAAATTAACTATCACTTTCTCAAAAGTTGGTGTAAATTAGCTTACGTTGTGCCATTCCCTTGGATATGCTATTTCGTTGATAATTAATTTTTTTTTAACAGAAATGGATAGCATTGTATTGATCTATAAAAGTTGCGGTCGAACTGTTCAACAAAAGGTTACGAAAGTTCTGAGTATTTTCACTAGCAGAGACAGAATCCATTTCTGTCAAAAGAAGACTACAGAATGGAATTTACTACTGAGTTCAATGAATTTTTTGTGATGTCTACAACTATAAATTTTGATGAACTGTCCACACAAAAATATAAATCGACAAAACATAAGAAAACCTTGGCTATTTAGAAAGGTTCATGCCCACTATGGGCTTCTTCCATGATTGCTTCTGCATTCTGTGAGGTCGTTTTGGTAAATTGAGCTAATGCTTCTTCCCTTGTTCGTGTTGGAGCTTGTTGGACTGTGGTTTCTTCCATAAAGTCTTTTTTGACTGAGCCTATAGAATCTGTAGGACTGGCCACAAGAGACTGGGAACTGCGAGCAAAACCAAGTATCATATTGTTGTGCATATCCAAATCCTTGAGAGTTTATCGATTCTTCTGTTCTGGACTTTAGTTTTCATTTCCAAAACTACTTTTCGTCCTAATTGAGCCTCCATCTGCATGTCCATGCTCTGGTTCAAATGCATAATTGTCTGCTGGAGGGCTTCCAATTCACTAGAGAGAGACCTTATGACCCTTAGTAATTCTGTTACCCTACAGCTTGCACACCTACTAGAGTGAATGTGATCATCCATGAACATGCTGATTTGGAGGAGGAACTGTAGTGACTCAAGGTTTATGATACCTCCACGGTCCATCACTGATAAGAATAGAGCTAGAACAACTACCGTGGCCACTGTTGGCCAGAGCACACACAATTATAGTGAAACTCGCCACTGAGAGGCCAAACCATATGTTGACCAGACCGAAAACCATTCATATTAGTTCCAACAAACTTCCAATTCTGCACATATATTGTCCCACCTGCAGTAACATTCTCCATCTCGTTGACAATAAAACTCCCACTTTGATCACGCTTGGAGTGTGTGGAGAGTACTAGAGGAGGAGGTGAAATAAAGTCTTGCCTAGCCTCGATTTTCGCCATATGCCAAGTGCCCAGGCTATGTTTATGCCAAAAGAACCATATATTACTACTTAAGTTGAGTTTCAAGGAATTAAAATAGTCACAGGGTCACCCTCGTTTTTGGACAATGCTGCCTTGCCCAAAGAAACTGCTTTGTTTTCCATTTCATTTGCTTGATGATTACAACTCCAGAGGATATGAAACAATTCAATGGATTCAAATTTTGGAAGGAGTCCTTTGATTCTCATTATAATTTTGGATAGAGGGGAAGTGTGATCAATATTTGCTTTTCTGACTTGGCTAACCCAATCCTGATATAGGTAGTAATAATGACCTTTGATTACATAGTAAAAGGGGCACTTGAAAATGAGATTCGTCTTCATCTCAAGTTCTTGACACATTTAACAAGTCTTGTATGGTTGTAAGATATGGTGGGTGGTCTTTATGCGGAGTTTGTGGGAGCCCACTCGAAACTAACCTAGTGAATCCTGAGTGAATGTATCCAGTGTTTTATTGTGTACGAGGGACAAACATTGTTTCCATCCTACAACTCCAAGAATTTCTCCAAATAGAAAGCCATCTTCGAGCCTAGTCTCTCCAAAGGTATGGTCTAAGTCAAGGCTGCGAGGGAGCGCCCCCCCCCTCTCAAACCCGCTCTCGAATCACGCTCCGAAGGGGAGCGTTTTTAGGGAGCACGCTCCCTCACCGAAAAATGTGCTCCCTGGTTTTTAAGGGAGCGCTCAGGGAGCATCCAGGGAGCGAACGCTCCCTTGGAAAGAAACACTCCCTGAGCC
>ML808484.1:64253-81933 GCA_009831015.1 Picea engelmannii | reverse complement strand
TATATATATATATATGCATCAAAATATATATTTTTTATGTATTATATAAAAAACGCTCTCGAAATGCTCCCGCTCCAGGAAATTTTTGAAAATCTATGCTCCCCACTCCCGCTCCCGCTCCCTGCTCCCAACAGCCTTGATTTGGCACATTTCACTTGAGCACTTCACTCTTTGAGGCATCTATTACACTCTTCATGATGATGATGAGAACTCCTTCTATTGAGGCCTTATTCACACATATCTATGCTACCTACTTTGATGAGGATATCTACTTGAGGAGGTCATCTTCCACATATCTCTATGCTATTTGTTAAGGGTGTCTAAATATGGAGCATTTACTTGGTCTTCTACCCTTGGAGGATGCACATGTGCCACATAGACTTCCTATTGTGCATTCCTCATCTCATTGCATGGGATGACTTGGTTATGGAGGCCAGATGTGTGGCTAGATTTGGTCATTGAGCACATATTTTGAGGGTCGACTTGACTTGTCCACATATGGAGTTTGTTGCACAAATGTCATGCTTCTCCCTTGGCCTTTGATGCACATGTGGGACACATATTTAGAAAGGTACACATGTGGATAAGCACTATCTTGCTATTTTGAGGATGATGCATTGTCGATCCCTCAACCAAAGGAAGCAACTAACTACTTGGCTCTATTGTTGGATTTAGTTGTAACTAACTTCACTATTTTATTGTTGTTGACTTGGCTATTGAAGTTAGTTACTTGAGGATATTATTATATTTGTTTTCCTTGAGTATTTTATTGTAACTCCTTCGAGGAAATTGTGGATCTCAACCAACTTCTTACTACTTTTAGTAAGCAAGTTATTGAGAAGATTATTATATTGTTATTCCTTGGAGAGGTTGATGGATCTAGGAAAACAAATAATATTTTATTGTAGAAGGGAGATAGAGTTGAAACCTATATAAGGGTTTATTCTCTCCATTTGTAATTGGGATTTTGGTGTGAGTGAAAGAGATCTAAGCTTTATTTTGCAGGTTGATGGATGCTGGAGTCAACCAAGGGCCATAGATGAGCACGACTGCTACATTGGAAAGGGCTAGTGTAAACGATTTCCTCCCTCTTATCTCATCTTCCTTTTTTGTTACTTACCTTCAAGTTGAAAACATTATGTATTTGGTCCAATTTTCCCATTACATTTTGTAGATAGTCTTTGGTAGGGGCCACCCATATGATTGCCTTGAGTAGTGGATCTCATATAGACCTTCTCCTCTGTTAAACTTGTAGATCTAGCAACCAAATTGTGGCTGCTGTTGTGCACGTCACCTTTACTGCCTTCGGCCCCTCAATATACTTTAGAACCACCCTTTGAAATTTCAGACATGACCCCATAGCCCAAGCAAATAAAGGCACTGGTCTCCCTTTCATCCACCACCCCAAAATCACAAAATCATAAAAAACAAATTTTCCTTTTATGTTTTATGTTACTAAGCTCTCTCTTGCTCCCACTATGTACTGCACACATTGAGCTTATTTAACCATAGGGAAGCCTCCCTAGATTAGGATCATCCAATTTTACCTAGTCTAAAGTGAGAAAGGCAAGGTTACTAAGGTGACAGTGGGTAGCTTGCCTAGGTTGCCCTTGGGGTCTCACACTTGCAATATGATTTTTGCACCAAGTGAGAACCCTGGAGGTAACAGTCCTCAATCACCAAGTTTTGACTATTGACGATATAATCAAGCAGTTTCACATTAGAAGCCAATATTAATCAAGTTCTTAAACAATCTCCATACTGTGAATGGAATCAATATGAGCTGAAGCAGACTTTATAGTATATTACAATATACTGACCAATTGTTAAGAAATGATTTCACCGAAAGGGCTTTTAAAAATAATATTTTCCCAAATTTGTAGACAAATTGCTCAAGTAGAGGCTTTTGATTGTAGTTGTAAAATTTAAATACCATCCTCATTTAAGCATGGGTGATGTTCCAAGGAAGGTTATTATGAATGTTTGTGGTTTGAACAAATTTGATCATGCAATACAATTTAAGGATGAATATGCTGCTGTCTAGTCTTATTAATTTGTTTTAATGATAAATATAGTTATACATTTGCTTCTTAACTTCGATGTAAACCATTTCTCCTCTTAAAACGCGAATACCTTGGATTTTGTGTTTCATTTTGATATCTTGTTTTGTAGTTAGTTGTTGTGTTAACTCATACAGTAAGTTGAGCTCTACAGTGATACCGATTGAGGTTCAACTAAGTTTTGAGCTTTCGGAGATGTTGAAGACTCAGTTTTTGTGTTGTTGTGTACCTCTAGTTGTAAATGTGTACATAACATTATATGTAGAATTAAAAGGATTAAAGTAGACAATTTAATAATGGCTAGGATTTTTAGTTTAGTTTTATCCATATTTCTTTTCCTTGCTTGAAAAAAGCATTGGCAGCATCAGACGAAATGGGTAATATTAATTTGAGATTAAGGAGAAAGCAACAATATTTTAGACTTCTAGAAATGTTTTGATCTGTATTAATTTATTTTTTTGCTGTTGAAAAAAGCACTGGCAGTACTCGAGGAAAGAAGTAAGACTGATTTAAGATTGATAAGAGGGCAACAAGAGGCTGTGGCATGGTACAATAGAGTGCTTGGCTTTCGTATTGAAGCTGGACAAGGTAAGGGACTCAGGACTAATTCTGAGAAGGATCTTTAAGTGTTTCAGTATTATATTCCTTTTTTATTCAGTATCGAATTTGAAACATGTTGAATCTAATGTGGACTTTTAGTTTATTTGGATGTAGGCATCAAATTCATTTTTGTCAATATTGACTTAGCGTGCCCAGATCGTGAATTTTCATTTACTATACGTCACAGCAGGAGGAATGACCACTATACTTGTATGTTGATCCTAACCACACTGAGTTACTTATGGATGAACTACTCTTTTAGAAACAGATATAAAGGTTGAGCACCATTGCAGATGATTTTGTGCCTGTTTTCTCTGATATTTCTTATGACTTACGATCTGAATACTAATGAATTGTAATGATAGCGATTGCTTCTTTATGCTGGCAGTATTAGACTGTGATCCGTGCTTGGAAAGCAGCAGAGAGCTACTTGATGAGCTAAATCGGACTAATGATCTGTTCAAGTTTGTAAGGGTTATGCGGAAAATGTTCCAAACACTTTCATTGAAGGGTATGGTTCTCTAGTAACTTCTTGCCAGTACATTTTTCATCTAAAATGCATATTTGTATTGAAAAAATCATTGATTTTCCTTGGCAAAGGTGTATACTTTCCACTTTTTAGGTGTTATATATATGTATGTATGCATGTATGTCTTTTAATTTTGTTCTTTTGAATATGTTTTTGAATTTTGTTGTTTTGTTTAATTTCTTGGCTTGCTCACTTTGCAATTTAAATAGAAAAAAGTTTCCTTTGGATCCAACAAGATGTACCTTTTCAGCAGTGAACACATTTTTATGGTGGTTTCTAGTATGTTGTGATGTCAGAAATGCTTTTCTTAGATAGAGCACTGAGCTAGACCTGGGATTAATGTGCCTCACCTCAAAGGTATTGAGTACTATTTTTTTTTTTAAATTTACCCATCAGCTAGCTTGTATCTTCTCATTGTGAAAAACGTGCTCAATTAAAGATGGGGATTGGAACAAGATAGGAGCCCTCTAAGGTAATAGCATTAGGAGAATAGAAAATAGAGATGAAAGGCTCTTTGATAAATGGATGCATGCAACAAAGGTAAGTGGTAATTGCAGGATAAGTGATGAAGAATTATTATAGTGTATGTCAGAGGTGACCATGCTGATAAGAGTTATAAGCTGAGGTGATAAAGTGGGTAAATGAGATTTGATCAAAGTCACTAGAAGCATGTGTGTAGGAGTGGTATGTTGTGAATTAAGTGCATGCGGCGAATTTCCCAATATTTATAATTTGGGAACTAAAATACAACTTTTCAAAACATTTAGATATAAAAATATATATACTAATCTCTAAAAATCAAACTATTAATTGATTTTTTTAAACGAAAGTGAGTAATCACATTATATGAACATAATTATAATGGCACCATAGTTGTACTTGGAGACAAGAGTTCTCCACAAAAATTTACAACTATCACCAAAGTTCTTGAATTACCAAGGAAATAAATACAGATCTTTTTGCACTGATATAAAACATAACAGATCATTGGCCAAAGGAAACTTTCACATGCATGATAGATAGGGGTGGCAGAGGCTGATTTGGTAGATTGGGCAGAGCTAGTGCTTTAGTCATCTTAATCAGTCTTAATAGTGTTGTCAATGCCCTCTTTAACAATTGTATCCTCATTCCAAGCCATGAAGTTTTTCAATATAGTCTTTAGGTCTACCATCTCAATCCTTCAGGTACTCGCTGTTTGCTTAGATCCCGTTGATCTCTTTATCCATTTGCGCAATGGTCTCCTTAAGAGTGACCTCTTTATCTTTCATGGTTTGGAGGTTTTCTTGAATGTGGCGAATATTCATCTCCACTACATTGATTTACCTCTTCATAGTGTGAGTGATGTTTGATAAGTCAAATTTCATTCTTGAGGCTTGTCATGACCAATGTGCAAATATTGTTATCAATAATATATTGGTGGGGGTCATGTACTTGGGGCCTTTAAAAAATTGGGGAAAATATCAACAAACTCAAAAAATACAAAGTATATTACTTTTTTTCATTTAAAAAAATATAAACAAATAATCACATTTCCATATAAATATGAAAACAAGATTGATATATAAGATTCCAAATGATACTAGGCACTTGAATGACAAGTATCTGTAAAAATGGTTCTTTTCCACCATAATTTTTCCTCCAGACATCCACAAATAAAAAGAAAAAAAAAACTTGAATTACATTTTCATCCAGTAGCAAATAGAAAAGAAAGAAAAGAAAATAAAGCATTAAAACCTAGAACTGTACATTAAATTGCTTACCTAGCATTCTAATCTTCCTTTCTTCGACAACCATGTCAAATCCAAATAGTCTAGTGCCCAACCTATACATATCCATGTCTCTCATATTGGTTTGTCTCTTAGTGTCCCTTCCCGAGGGTAGCACCGTGAAGAAGGAAGTGATCCGCTGGGTAGAGCCTGGTTTAGTAGGAGGTTGAAGAGTTTGGGCTCGAAGCCTGAGAACCTCTTGCATATATAAGGCTAAGCACCTCTGGTCGTAATATTTGAATAAGCTAGTGAGGGTCTGAATCCCCCTGAATAGGCAATGGAACCTCCATCTGATCTCATAATAGATGAGGAAGCAGAAGATGAAGTGCTCCTTAGTCTCTACCTCCTGTAGATGCCATAGTTGACAGATTTTGTCTAATCGATTGATTTGGTGGTTGATCTCTACATGAAGTCTATGAGAACCTACTCTGAACTGGCTTAGTGGAATGCAAAGAGTGTGCATCCAATGGTAGAGTGTATACTATGTTCGAACAATGAAGCTGTCTCTAAGCTCCAAGAACTGCGCAACATAGAAGACCATCTTTGGGCGTAACCAACCCTGAGGGGTAACCTAAGTGATTTGGATAAACTGCTTGTAAATTTCATCCCTGATAATCCTGTTCAACTCTTGTTTGGTGGGTAGGAGGTGGCCAGGTGCATCTAAGGAATATCTAAATGGAGGGAGACTATCCATTTGAATTCCCATGGACTCTCAAAGATTTGAAACCCTCGCGAACCAACCTCGAGCCCAACTCGAATGGCTAGAGAGGGCAATGGTATTTGAAGAACAATAGGCCAAGTGTGGGTACTCTCGCCCCTTCACTAAGTCTGCAAAGCTCCAGATGCGATGCAGAAAAAAGACCAGTCTGAAGACTGTCTCAAGTTGGAAGGGTTGTGCCCCAAACTTTGCTAGGATGATGTGCTGAGGGATTGTCTGCTTGCATGTAATGATGCGTTAGAGGAAAAGGGTCTAGACTCTCTCAACTGAGGCCCAATCAGACTCAAGTAAAGAAGGTCCCCAATCAGACTCTGAGCCATAGAGAAGAATGGGTTGGATAAGGGAGTCCATGAGGGACATCTTGGATGAGATGTCTTGAAAATGATGTCGGAAGCACTATCTCTCAAGGAGGGATAAAGATTCATAGCTCTTGTTAATCTGAGGTTGGAGTGTCGGTTGTAAACTGAAGCAGGGTCCTGAGAATTGCCACCCCAAGTATGTGTAGGTGCTGGTGATCTCGATCTCCTTTCCCTTGAAGAAGAAGTGAAGGTCCGAGGTCTTCTTCAACTCATTGAAGATCATCACCTTGGTTTTACCTAGGTTGACCGTCAATTGCCGAAGGTTGCAAAAGAGAGCTAAGGCATCCAACTGTCCTGGTAACCCCTCTAGAGAGGATGTTAGGAGGACCACATCATCAACAAAGAGCAGAATGGATATTAGAACCTGGTGGAGGAGGCACCCATCGTTGTCTTGGATATGCTTGTGAAGAAAGGACTCCATCTCATCAATGTAGATCCCAAACAAGGTGGGGGACAGGGGACAAACCTGTTTAACCCCAATGGTACTCTTGCTGAAATTAGGCATCTCGTGAACCGTGCAAAGACGACCAAGGAATGACTCATAGAGGCACAAGGTGGCAATCAGTAGGGGTTGGGAAATGCCAATGTCTTCGAGTCTCTGTAACAGGGCTTCTCGCAAGACGAAGTCAAAAGCTTTTCGAAAATCTATAAAGTAGCAATAAACTTTCGAAGAACGATGTCGTGCCTCCTCAATGATGGCCCATAGGGTAAATATGTGATCAATGGTCTGATGAGTGGATTGGAATTCTTCCTGTCCCCTAGCTTTGAGGGATCTTTGCTCAAGCTCACTAGAGAGCTTCATATGGAGAATCGTAGCATAGAGCTTCGAGAATGTGTGGCTCACCATGAACGTCTTGTAGTTGTTTGGATATGAACTAGGGCTTGATTTGTGTATCAGATGAATGATGTGATGTGACCATGTCGATGGAAAACCTATAAGGACCATATGGTTGAAGAGATTATCCAAGTAAGAAACCATAGAATGAAGACTGTGCTTAAAGAACTCTGCCCAGAAACCTTCCTAGTCTATTGCTTTGCTGCTACTTATCACCCAAACGACCTCTTTGATGTCACAGTTTGAGAATAGGAAGCATGGATATGGCTGAGAGGTAACATGAATCTGGGTTTGCCCAAGGATATCATAGAGAGTGGATATGTGAGAGAACAAGGATTCGAGGTTAAGGTCGGATGGGAGGGGAGAGTGGCGGGGGAGGATGGTGCGCTATAAGTGTTTGGGGGAGTGAGTGAGGGAAGTACATAAGTCTCGTCTCCTATGAGAAACAAAGAGGCGTTTCTTGCGGCGAAGGAGATGTCGATAGGAAGCTTAGAGGTTGGGGTAGGAGGGGTGAACATGGGTGAATACGTGTCGAAGCTGGCGGTGTCGTGCTTTGCATTCCTTGTCATACCATCGGTTGATCGGTTAGGAGTTGTTTTTGTGGGAGGTGGAAGTGGGCCGGGTGGAGTGAGGATAGTTCTTGAGGGTTGCTTCCCAAATGATGGATGAGAGGCAGGTGTACTTCGTAGATGCAGAATCAAGGAGAATTGGGTCTTCGAGGGGAGCATCTGGTAGAGGTGAGTAAAAAAGGTGTTTGAGCCCCCTTCATCCAATTGGAAGGTGGTGCGGGGTGGGCCCTAAGGGGGTGTCAACCTAGAGAGAGAATGAAAGAAGATCATGGTCCATGAGGGGATGGGGGAAACAAAGAAGTAACGAATAAAGGGGAGTAAGTTCTGGCTAGAGAGGACATAGTCAATGACACTCACACCTCAACCATGAGGCCGACACATGAAAAAGCGAGAATCTGGGAAACATGGGAGCCCATTCAAAATCAACAACTCCTAAGATTCCCCTAGCTGCAAAAGGTGTCGATCATAGGCTGTGAGTGGTCCCAACGTATCGTTAGACATGTGAAACCCCACTGATGCTTGATCTATCTCCTGGATGCAGAACATGTCTTCTGACTGGTCGTGGAGAGGGATTTGGTGCGGGAGTTGAAGTCACCTATAAGGATAACCTCCCCAATCTTTGAGTACTAGGTAATGCTGGCATGCATATCTATAAAGGGGTCCCCATCAGGTCCATTACGAATTATGTACGACGAAGAAGCTGGAGGGAAGTAACAGACTGCAATGTAAATGTCCCTGGGAGAGGGAAAACACCTTTGACCCGAACCCACATAAACTTGGCAAACTCATCCACAATCACCAAAGATATCTTGCTCTGGAGGAAGTCCCTAGCGAAACAAGCAACTCCATCTGAAACTCTGATACCACCCGAGCTCCTTGTCTCCTGTCTGCAGGCTGAAAATTGATGGTATCCTGTGATGTCCGGGAGAGGCTGAAAAAGGTTCTAACTTCTCATGCGTCTCGGTGATAAATAGGATGTTTGGTGACCTAAGAGCATTGTACATTAGACCCGGTGATGACCAAAAGGATCCATTGCCATTTCAACAATTGATGGAAATGCATGTGTCCCGTCGCCTCTCCCAACAAGCCTGTCATTTGGAAGCCTCAGATTGAGGTTCTCTCTTGGTGGAGTGAGGGTAGGAGAGACTGAATAGAAATGAAGGCAACGACGAAATGTGTGATGGTAGGATGCACCAACTCCTCGTTCTTGTGAATTTTTCCATTAGGCTAAGAACAAATGTCTGATTGTGTATGAATTTTGTGATGCTCCTTATTGAATCAATCGGATTGTTGATATAATAAATTTTGGCCACATCCTCGAGAATTAAATTGATGCAATGGGAGACACATGGAGTACAAAACTATGTGGGGTGCCTCTCCATTAACATACAACTAGTAGCCACATAATTAGTGACATTATTTGTTATGACTTGCACAACATATGGCACACCTATCTCTTGGATGAAATCATTGAACAACTCACATAACAATGCTACATTTTAATATGTGTAGGCACATTAATGAATTTAATAAAATTGTCCCCTTAGGACAATTAACCGAGAAATTAAGGAAGGTCTTGTCCTTCCCATTTGTCCAACCATTAGGCATTATTGTGCATCCAATGGTTTCCCATGATTTTTTAAAGTCCTCCAATTTGGTAGTGATATTGACCTTTTCCCTTTGAAGGATTGACCCTCTCAACTCGTCATAAGTATTGGCCTTATATCTCGGGCCAATAACAACAACGATATCAAACATTGCTTGGTAGAATGAATTGTTCTTGGTAATGCTAAATGGTATTTCTCTCCATAGAAAACCCCTACCCACAACCCTAACTACTTCTTCCTTCACTTTTGTTTTAACAACTTATTTGATGTAATGTTTTTCCCTAGGTGCAATTCTTGGAACAAAGAAAGGTGGGGTCCTTGTGGAAGGTGAACTAGTGGATACCTCTCACTTTCCCCCCGCCCTCAATATTCCAGTGGTTCTTGAGGTTCTTGCTACTCTAGTGGCAATTTCAAGTTTTGAACTACTTTCTCTTCCCTCTTATTCTTTCATTATAACCCAATGAGCACTTCACATGATTTTGGGGTTGATTTGCTACAAATGTCAACTTCATTTCCTAGGATTCTTGCAAGGTGGTACTCAAGTGGTTAATGTGTTCGAACATGTCCTTTTCACATAACTTATTCTATCACTTGAAATTTGAAGTAATCAAATGAAACATATAGACAAAGTGCCAATGTGACCTCGCACAGTGCCTCTCAATTCATACTAGTGCTTGCTAGCGTCAAGGGGGCATCCTTTAATGATCTGAAGCCAAAAGTCTTCAATTGTACCATGCAAAAGACTTCAAGTCTACAATATGCACTTGCTGAAACATCAGAAATTATTCATATTTCTGCCTTAAAATACTTGAGAACAAGAAGTAAACTTTAGATTTATGTATTATAATATAAAATCTGTGTTTTCCCTTCATAAATGATCTGCTACAAAGAGTTGTAGATCTGTAAGTGAAATACTCAAAATCTGCGAAATAAATTTTTCTCTGTGTATTTCTCAATCTGGTGCCTCAAGTCCAAAGGGCATGGAGTCAAATAAGTAAAGAGAGTTGATGGGGCAGGCGATATACTGGGGCCAATAAACTCAGAATACTATCAATCCACTTACAAAATTCAATGAACACTTGTGAAATTGGCCACCAGGAAAGTGATCATCTTTATTACCAATGCTTAGAATACATAGTTTATTTCAGCATATTAAACGACAAATCTCAAGGGGACATAAAGTAATTGCACAAGATCTCTTTCCCACACTGAAGGATAGATACAATCATGTAATTGACAATAGGAGGCACCGATACCAAGTTTTCTTCCAACTCTATAATTTGGCATGGGAGGAAGAAGAACATAAAATATGGAAGCGGAAGAGCAAGGAGGACTCAAGATTCAAGAATAAACAATCTCTCGTCCCATTGGATTTTCTGTCTCGTATAGAATCACAATGGAAATGTATAAAGGAATTTTCCAAGAATTTCTCAAAGTTCAAACCCATAGAAACCTTAAAATCATGCTAGATTAGTGCAGAAGGGAGCACCCAGCTTCAGGTGGTCTGATCCTCATCCAAGTTCAGAAAAAGTCAACACAACTGGAATGCTCAACACCTGCATGAATTTCGTCTGGAAAAAGCAACCAAAAGCTCCAAGTGATGCATTCTCATTTGCCTGCAACAGAATGGATGAAAGAAGGCAAGAATCTCTCAGATAAGCATTGCAATTGCTGCATGAAACTTTGAGAGGAGGGCACACTAGTCTACTACAAGAAATAGAATTAATGTCCCAATAATAACTACTGGACCTTGCGAATAATAATGTCCTCAAGCTGGGCGCACTAGTTAGGTTCGAAATAGAAACCAAGAGCATTTCAATACGTGTCATGAATCTTCCTTAAAGAGGGTGCACTAGTTTGCCAAGAATAATTGATGGATACTACTTGGAATAACCTCTAGTGGGGGCTCTCTTCTTGCCAAGAAGAAACTGAGTGCATGATGGATAAGTTAAACTAGATAAATTCCAAGGTGGAAGCACTCTCCTTTGGCTCATAATAGATGAAACATGCTTGAAATAAAACCTCCAACAAGCACATGCAACCCCTTGCTTTTGTTGGAATAGAAGTCAAATTGGACAAGTCATTGTAAAAAATAGGGCTCCTAAGTGGAGCGCTTCCTTGCTGCCAAGAATAAATTTTTGGTGCTGTTAATAGACCACAAGTGGGGCGCCCTCATCCTGGCCCAAAATAGACAAAGGCCAAACCAGAAGAAACACAATGGATAAGATTCCCTTTGCCAAAAAAATCTTCTCATGGATTGATTCACCTGCTCTACTAGGGCATGGTAACCTGTATTTGCAGGTAAACAACTCACTGCTCTATGTACAACTCACTCAACCTATTGCTATTTTGGACATGGCGAAAATCCTAATTTTGACCTAATTTAACATTTTGACGAAATGACTTAAAATGTTCATGTTTTTCTCTCCATCACCACACAAACCCATCCATGAATAGTACTTTCAAAAAATAGAAAGTTTAAAATCAGGCTTTCCAATTGTTAAAATTAAGCAGCTGGAAGAGCCATTCTCCCGGAGGATGGCAAACACCCTAGCTGAGATCTAGGGCCCCCAATACACTCCTGGGGTTCTTGGTCTGGGACCAAGCAGTTAGAGCCATGGCAAAAGACCCTAGCGAGGGCCCCGAGTGTATTGTTGGGGTTCTTGGTCAAGGACCAAGCAGTTTGATGATATAAGTCCCTAGATGTGTTCTAGGGCCCCTGGATGTGTTCCAAGGAATCCTTGCTTGGTGCTTGGATTGATCTTTGGTTGTGTACCTTGGTGGATAAGACCCTAGTTGTGATCTAGGCCCCCCAGTTGCGTTCTGGGGTATCCTGGTCTGGGCCTAGACAGTTTCTTGGTTAAGTACCAAGCCGAGATGATGTGTGATCTTCTTCTCTCTCGGGATGGTCCATGAGACCTAGAAGCAGTTAAGAAGAAGAACATGATCACATCATTGACCTTCCTCTTATGCTGGAATGATAAAAGCTTATAAGTTATATCATGAGACCTTTGTGGACATTCTTCCATTAAAGAAGAAGCCCCCCCTTGATCCTGTTTGAGCCACGTCCTCAATGTTTATGTGGTTTGGGTCTTTGCTAGCCGCCTTGACTTGTTGACTATTCTAATTAATATTTTATGATTAAAATATTAATTATTTAATTTGTTTATTTTATTAGGGTTCAATCTAACCCTAAAGATAGGGTTAATTTAGTTAACCCTAACATCCTACCAAAACTATAAAAGGAGACCTCTCCCCTCACTCTCTCACTCATTCTTCTTCCTCCAAACAATCTCTTGGTCTGAAATTTGTTGCGGCTCCTTGTTCAGTTTGGTAAAGGGTGCAGCCTCCTTGGATCTGTTTTCTCCTGCTGGTTTGTAGTGCGGCCCTCTTGGATCTGGTTTTCTGGTTGAGTATGTGGTGCGACCCTCCCTTGGGACTCTCTTGCTGTGAAGTGGTGCGACCCTCCCTTGGGACTGTTTCTCTTGCTGTGAAGTGGTGCGGCCCTCCTTGAATCTTTTCTCCTACTGAGTATAGGGTGTGGCCCTCCTTGGAACAAGTTTTTCTTGCTGGGTATAGGGTGCGGCCCTACTTGGATCATTTCTCTTGCTGGGAATAGGCTGTGGCCCCCTTTAGACAGTTCCTCTTCTCTCTTCCTGCCTGCCGCTATCTTTTTCTGGTGCCACCTGTTGCAGCCGCTGTCTTCTTTTTTTGTGACCTGTGTATGCTGCTTGCTGCCACTTGTGTTTGCTGTCTTTTCTCCTTTTTGCTGCCACCTGTAGGCTGCTCTACCTTACAGACTTTAGTACCCTAGTCAGGGTTTGATGAGGCAGCCCTAAATCTGCTACCTAATTCTGCCTATTGCTGTAGCAGTCCTATATTCTTGGACAGAATTTGTTAGGGCTGTTAGTGGCTTCTTTTTAGCCTTTAGATTGGACAGTGGTGTCCTTGTTTCAGCCTTGTACCTGATGATTGGTATGCTGGTTGGTTTTCTGATATTTACCTAAAGTTCTTCTTGGCAAAACTGTTCACAAGATCATGATGAGATCTACCCCTGAGGGTTTGATCCATGACCCTTAAAGCTTTTTCTGAGCATACAGAAAAGAGGACAATAGCACGCACATCAGGTAAATCTGTTCTTTATTTTTGCTAAGGTAATATTCAGATCCATTGTATTATTTCTGTTATTGGTTTTACATTGGAATTTGTGAATATATTGCTGATCCAAAACTACAGTAGTAAATAAAATTAAAAGGTTATTTCTGTTTCTAGTTTGCCCTTAAAATTCTAACACCAATCACCACCAAAAGTCACATACATGCGCTTGTGCATAAAGGGTATTCAAAAACCTAATTAATTTCCAAGAAAAGTAAGCTTCTAGAGATAGAAATTTTCCAAAAATAACAAATTGGAAAATTGAAGAATAGCCTTTCAGACACCACCAAATGGGTACTTAGAGCTATAGTGTGTTGCTAAAAAAAGAAAATTTCTTGAAATAGTTCTCAAAATCGAAAAGTACGCATTTGAAGCAATCACTCTCCCATGCATGCTCCAAGTGTTGCATGTAATATGCATGCATGGAAACCCTGCTGAAAATGGAGTGGAAGTCGAAACTAAAGAAATGAATATGGTGGCCCCATGTCGCGTTGAAAATATTTGGAAATAGAACTCACCATGATCCCGAAATTTTGAAACCAATAGATTTCCTCTTGAAAGTGTTGGATTTAACACTTGAAATTGCATTGTGTGAAGGGATTGAATGGAACTAACTTGCAAACTCTAATTCTTGCAATAAACAACACTAGGGCAGAGGGGCATAAAATCCTAACAAGTGTGCTCTAGCGCTGATCCATAATGCACTAGAGAGAAGAAACGCAAGCCAAGAACAAGAGATAAACTCTTGATATTTTCCTTGTAGGCTAAAGAATGGATCACTTCAATATTAGAATACTTAATTTTCAAATGACTCTTTAGTGTGTATTTATATACAACTCAAGAGGTAGGGCATCCTCCCCAGGAGGGTTTGTGGGCCCACATAATAAACCTATGAATATAATAAATTAGTGTTGACTGGGTCGACTTTAAGGCAAACCCTAGAAACACTCTAATACATAATAATAACGAGGTTGACCATGGTTGTATGTGAAGATTACACCATCATTCAAACACCCCCCCTTGAGTTGAGTAGTAGGTCATGGAGAGGAATGATGAAATACCAATGAGAGTGTGTTTATGAATACCCAAATTGATACAAGGTCGACTTGGACGAAATACAAAAGAGAGTGGGTTTATTATTGCCAACTCGATTACATTTCTAAGAGCTTGAATGCAGTTGAAAAAAGCTCAAATGTAGTTTGAGAGTGGGTTTATGGATACCCAACTCAAATATAGTCCGAAAGTGGGTTTGTGGATACCCAATTGGAATACACCTAAGAGAGCTTGAATACAATTGAGAGTGCTTGTATACACTAGTGAGTAGGTGTATGTATACCCAGTATGAATTTAGGCTGGCCTTGACCAAGATACAAAACTTAGCTGGGTGTTATGGATACCTAGTGCAAAATAGGGTTGGCCCTATTCACAATATCCCTTGTTACTATGAACAAGAGGTTTTGGATGTAGAAATTTCCAACCCTAGGTGACTGCTGTCCTATTGATCTCAATTAAACAAATAAATTGCTGAATTTAATTAACGCAGAAATTAATTTCAGACCATAGCATCAATCGCACAATGGCTGGTAAAGTAAATAGTGGAAGCATTAAACAGTCTCACACATACATAGGTGATTTCTCCACAGTTTTCCAAACTAGCAGCTGCATGGTTAATCAAAATCACCTCAGAAACATATCTGCACAAAAAACAAGAAGAACCAGCCTGGAAGGAAGACTGTATGACTTGTTGTACGGATCCATATGACTATACGGATCAGCTGTACGGCTCTGTACGATTGTACATATATGTTGTAGGACTCTATGATTGTACGGATTTGCTGTATGAATCCATACGAGTGTATGGATCTGTTGTATGGATGGGTGTTGTACGACCTCCTTCCCTCTGCTTTGGTTCCTCTCTTGCTCTTCAACTCTTCTCAACTGGTCTTTGTCCCTGTCCGACTAAAACTATGTCCAAACTCTCTATATTGACCTATCTTTATACTTTTAGCAGAAACCCTAATCTACCAAAACCCTGATCTCTTGATGAGATGTATGGTTGAGATTAATCCTAGTCTAAGTTGTTAATACATGAAAATACACTTTATTAGACTCAATAGCTAAATATAAAACTTTTCACTTTTTCCTAAAGTGAATTATAAAACAGAGCTACTTTTTGAAATATCTCGAACCACTTCCAGCACGTTCACACTAAACCTATGTGGAAGTTCCTATTCAAGCTATATTTCTCAACATTGGAGAGAAGGCATTACAATACAATTTTGCCCCTTAATTTTGTACGTGGGCCATATATTGAAGATATAATTGTCCCTAAATGCCATATCTCCAACACCAACATGGTTCCACAACTTGGTGAAGGTGGCCTCTAGCAAAGGTATAGAAGAAGGATCCACTGAAGCACGTTGGTTGGCTAGGTACAAATATTGTCACAAGCTATTCTTGAATATGAAGCCGTAGAATATAGTACATCCCAAAAAGAATAACAATCATAGTGTGGAGCTAAGATAAGATACAATAAGATAATTTTATTAATGTCCAACAAGTGACCATAATTGCTAAGTACAATAGTCTCGATACATTGTGGGATTGCATAGGCCACTCCTATACAAATTCCAAAAGAAACTCTAGTATAATATCCAAAACCTAATAGCGTGAAGAGAAAATAAAGCGTTGTTGGACAATTTGGAGTAACACATGAACAACTGTAATATCCCTAATCCGGCTAGTCTAGGAAATGCTGCTAATCTGCTATGTCTGTTGTCTGATCTGATACATTGGGGGTTTCTAGATGCATTTAAGCTGCGGGTTTTAACATGCTTGGTGATTTTCGCATGTATGTATAGATAAATAAGTGTTTACAACATATGAATAAGCATACAGATAGTAAATGACACAATAGACTACAAATCATATATTATGATATTTCTGCGTATTACAATGCCGTATGCGGTTGAATAAAATAAATCTCTTGGCTAGATCAGAGACAAAAGGATCTTAGTCGGAATACAATAAGCAAACTAAAACAATGATACCCGTAATAGAAGAAAGCTACTGGATCAATGGATGAGCTATAGGATCTGCTGCAAGCTACTACAACTCATACGACAACTGCTGCAAGTTTGGAAAGTTCACCCTGGTGGCTAAACTCCTCGGATCTGCCTGGAAGCTGTCTCAAACAGTGCGCCTTGACCTCATGCACACTCTCGGTAGCTGACCAATTGAAGATCAACCCTTTGACGATCTGTACAGATCTCGGATGGATCCCCCGGGGGAAATGCGCTCCATCTGCTGCTGGAAACTACGCCCTAGTGATTCCTCCGTCAAAATTGACTGATAAGGGTCTCAAACCGAGTACCCTAGGCTCCTCTGAAATGGGTTAGAAGGATTTCCCTGGAACTGATCTGATGATCTCCCGGGAATCCCAAATGTGTTGTCCCCAACTGCCGCACCCTCACTGGCTCAGTAATGCGCCCAAGATGATTTCTCCGTTGGAATCTGACAGGAAACCAGGCAATAGATGCGCCTCACCCTCCTCTCAACTGGGTCAGAAGGGAATCCCTGGATTCTCCCTAGCTGGGACAAGTCGACTCACTAAGTCTCCTCAGAAGCTGCGCCCTCACCCTGAATAAGGGTGCCCTTGCTGCTGCAACCTGTGTAACTGTTGAAATTTTGTAGCTTGGAGGTACTTCTGCATTGGCAGCGCTGAGCATGCAGAAGTGACCAAACAAATTTTCTCCTAGTGACTTTGTAATTATAAAGTGACTTTATAAAGTGATTTTATAAAGTTGAGTCTTTTAATTTTGAAATGTAAAAGTGACTTTATGATGTTATGGGTCACTTTATTAACTTAAGTGACCTCAACGAATGATTAAGTTGTGACCTTTGATCTCAAGGGTAAGTGAAGAGTCACTTAAGGGAGATCAAGGGTTAGAGGAGTTACAATTCGAAATTGCTTAAAGGCAACTCATTAGGAGGAGGGCACACTTTTGAGGAGAGCTTGAGGGAAGGTGAAGGGGCACACATCCCAAGGAGGAGTTCTTTGCTTGAGGAAAGAGCTACAACAAGAGGGACTTGGCACGCATCCCGCGGAGAGGGATTGGCATGCAGTCAAAGGAGCATTTGCAGCATCCATCAGTCTGTACAACAACTACAGTAGAGGCCGTACAACAGTGTTTTGCTGGCCGTACAACAAGAGGAGGCACATAAATTGAGGCTATGAGTATATAGCAAGAGTGGCACGATTTTCTATGCTAGTTTGCCGAAGTTTTCTGTTCTATTTCGTACCGATTCTCTTGGCACAAGTTTCTATACATTTCTGTGATTGTTTGTGGAGGTTTACTAGCTGTTCTGGTCCGTACTGGTCGTACAGTTGAGGCAATCTGCCCTAGTTACAGTCTGGTACAGTTTGTATTGAAGGATGACTTGCTGAAATAAGAGATATTCTGTGTTGTAATGCTGATGCTT
>ML808484.1:0-13528 GCA_009831015.1 Picea engelmannii | reverse complement strand
GCTGTTCAAGTTTCGATTTGCCTCCTTGATGACTACGACTTTCCCTACCTTCACCTGTGGGCGAGTTAATTGATTCCATAATTCTGACCACCCTCTGATATTCTGGCAATGATTCTTATTGATGGGTTAGCAGGGATAATAGCATTTAGTTGCGTCGAATAGAGAGATATGATTTCCTTCTAAATGCATGACGAATTTATTTTTAAACGACACTCCCTTAACTACAACCACCTATTTTAAACCTAACTGCAGGACAGTGGCCGACAACCCTTTTTATTTTTAATTAATTGCTGGACGTTGCAGTAAGGGTTATCGTTGGTAGGTGGGTTATTTTGATGGACAACACTGAGCCTGCCAGGCTGACAACAACGTTTAGCTACCCATGCCTTAGACTGAGGGTAGCATATCTCTAAATACCTTGATGTGGTTTATTCTTAATTAATCCAATAACTATTGTGAATCTAATTCAGACTTGCTCCAACTTTTTGTGTTAATGTTAAATTAGATGGAAATGACAGTCAGGGCTCTATTATGGAAATTTTTGATTAGTCATTTAGGTGATAATGATGGACATTGGTAACTAGACCCGCTGAGGTTAACTGTTCGTGAGAGCCAATGTCAGCAGTCCACTTAAGAAGGTTAATAATCGTTACTCAAGTTTATGACTAGTTGGATGGGGACTCAGATTAATATAGACTTGTCCTTTGGTTGGAAATATTATTAAAATTTGTATGGCGAGTTAAGACTAGCTTGAAATTTTAAGACTTGCTAAATAGATATGTGATGCTTGTTTATTGATGTTAGTTGAACTATAGATGTTAGTTGAGTTATAGATATGTGATGGAATTAGTTGATTTATGGACCCTTGATTCTTTGTTGGATTTGTGATAGTATGGAAACCCTTATGCAATACTTAACGAAGATTGATCCTCCTCTTATTTCTTAAAATTGAAATTGTAAGTTGACCTTGGGTTCTTTATTTTATTGTTGGGTGTGTCTTCAATTCTTTATTTTAAGTCTTAAGCCGTCATTTAGTCCTTATGGATAATGCTTATTTAAGGTAGATATTCTTAATTCCTCTAAATGAATACAAATAAAGCATTTGACTTTTATTCAATTTATTTTAGGTTGACCTCCTCATGGTATCTTACTGGATATAAATTGGGTAATGAATTCTTTTGTACTGCTTAATTTAGATGAGTCATTTTTAAGATATTTCGTGGCGCTGCATAAGAATGGTACTTGTTACAATAGCTTGATGAAATTAATAATTGATTCTTGACATGGTTGGACTTAACTTAGGAAGAGTTCTGAAATTGGGTGTAAATAGATCTCTACCTATTACAAGAATAATATATATGCTTTTGTAGATTTTCTAACTCGATTTTTATTCTCTTACTCAATTGGCTTTATTTTCTGACGAATGGTGGATTAAGTAGATGGATTGATCCTTGCACAATGATGAAACGATGTTTAGTTATAATTGATGGAGCTAGTATGGAATTTGGAGTATGATTGATTAATGGGATGTAGACACCTCCTTGTTCCTCAGAACAGTCGCCAGTCCTAAGACCTTAAATGGTCAAAATCGATGAGAACCTGGGCTTGAGTGTTGCTTATGTGTCCTGGAGGTCCTAACCATTGCAGGGTAGGACGGGCGGGTAGTCAGTCTTATTTTGTCGGTTGATTGTCGTTCATTGGTACCAATGTTTGATGTGCGTCTTAGGTCGTTATGTTGTTTTCACAGTTGCATGCATCATGTTCGTCGTCGTGTCGCGACGTAGAGTGTAATTGCCTTATTACCCTGGTACACACACACACACACAATTTTTTTTTTTTCCACTTGTTATGAGGTTGTTGTCGTGACGAATGGGGTTCGTTACATTCTGTAGGAGATTGTAGCAGCCCATAATGTCCAATAGCTCCACAATGAGTTTGGATCTCTCTATTTTGCTTTATAATGTTTTTTAACAAATGCATAGGGTTTCATTTTGATGGATTTTCTCCCATATGGGTTTTATCCAAGGTAAAATTCCGTTGTCCATTATTTTTGTGGTGTGTTATTTGTTGTAGTTTATGGATGGTGAGTTATCTTTTAGTTAGAATATTAAATATAAGTAAAATCCTTGCATAGTGGTTCGTGGACTCTACGTATTGTTAGTGATACTTCAAGCTATGTTGTGATGAGTTTTCCATTGGAATATCCAAGGTAGTTTATAGAGCAAATGGTGTTAGGAGTTTATCTTTCAGTTAGAATATTAAATATAAGTAGAATCCCTGCATAGTGGTTCGTGGAGTCTATGTATTGTTAGTGGTACTTCAAGCTATGTTGTGATGAGTTATCCATTGGAATATCCAAGGTAGTTTATAGAGCAAATGGTATTAGGATTTTATCTTTCAGTTAGAATATTAAATATAAGTAAAATCCCTACATAGTGGTTTGTGGACTCTATGTATTCTTAGTGATACTTCAAGCTATGTTGTGGTGAGTTATCCATTGGAATATCCAAGGTAGTTTATAGATCAAATGGTATTAGAGTGGTTTTATTTGGGTGTTTTTGTGGTATAAGTGCATTGTATACTTACTAGAGTTGGGAACTCTAAAATAGTGGGAGAATTGCACCCTGGATCTAGAGATTGACACAGGGAAGGCAAAGAAACAACCTCAAGCCCCAAGAATGACATATCGACATGGAAGTGAACTCGATGATGTATGAGAGGCAAGCTTTACAAAGTTGTAATTATGTTTGTCACATTTATGGGGGTATGACCATAGTGATGGCAATGATTGAGAGCAAGTTCAGGGTCTTCATAGAGCAACCTAGCACTCATGAGGACCATGAAGAAAAATAAGAAAAGAAAAACCATTGAAAGAAAAAAGGAGATCCAAAAACCCATCTTTTTAGCCTCTATTCAAAATGAGCCAAAGTGGATATCAAGCCCTAGAAAAGCGAGGTCAATGCTTTTAAATTAAATAGTTGGTGCTACAATTAGAAGTTTTTCATTGTGCATGATATAGGAGAAGAACAAGAGACAAAGTTTTCCCTACATATGTGAAAGGTTTATCCTCAAACTTGGTTGGAAATTTATACGCAAGCACTTGCACTAGAGTGTGATCCATTGTTAACTAAGTGGGAGGTATTCATAAACCTCAAAGTCCCAATTTTATCATATTTAGTATGAAGATACCTAGAGAATTTGATGGCATTACTATTGGCAGAGACAAGAACAAAGTGTAGAAGAGTACACTACATAGTTCAAAAAATAAGCCATTTAGATGGAAATTTCTCCCAAGAATGTTGGTGTAGTCCTCAAGTACTTAGGGGCCTACACAATTATAAAGGGGGTAGGTGATGCTCTTCAAGCCCAAGACTTTGATGAGGCCTATGTGCAAGCACAATACATTGAGATGGACAAGAAATGAAACCAAGTGGTTAAAAGTAGCACGATTAGTAGGCTTCTTCCAAGAAAGGAAAAATGAATGGGAAGGGGAAAGATAAGAAGATCGATGCCACTTGACACATATACAAAGACCTCAATAATCATTGTGACCATTGCAAATATATGGCCATACTAAAGACACACGTTCAAAGTTCACATGTTGGGTTGCATCTTAAGACCCGCATGCAAGAACAATTCAAGAAGAAAAACATTTTAGGCATGGAAGTGAGGAAAGAGGTAAAATGTGGGTGTGACGTGGGCAAGAAGATTGTATGTACAACACAAAGGGAGGTGAACATAATCGACCTCCACAATAGTGAGAAGAAAGAAATGGCGAATCTTTTTGGTATCAAGATTCAAATCAATAAGAACAAGGTAGATGTTCTATTTGATTTTGTTTCATAGGGCAACCTTACAACAAAGGACTTGGTAAGTAAGCTTGGATCAAAGGTACATGACCATCCTCCTCCATACCCTTTGGGATGGGTGGACAAATATGTCAAGTCTCTTCATGTTAGATTTCAGAGACAAATTCTTGTCACACCACATCATGGGTCATTCAAGACTTTTTGCAATGATAAAATCATCTATATACATGACCAAGACAGGACAAGTGGATCAAATCTATCAAGCAATCAAAGATGAAATTTGTACAAATATTGGAAAATCCCAACATGGATAACAACTCTTCAATCTTGAAGTACCAAGTTTGTGGTGCATCAATAATCTCATAAAGGGGCTTCATCAACTTGCAAACATGGGTATCTCGCCTAGACCTCAAAACCGTTGTCATTTGAAGAAAAAACTTCAACAAGGTCAACTCCCTCTTTATGAGAGAATCCTCTAGAAATTGGAACAAGAGTCTCATCAAGGTTAACTCCATTTTTCTAAGAGAATCATTAGACAACAAACTTGTATTAATACTATTAAGTGCACTTATTAGTTGCAAGCTTGGAATCAATCACTGGTCCCACAATATATTTTAAAACTGTCTCCCATGCATCATACTCTTTTGTCATGGCATCCAACCATACTTTCTTTTCATCTATTTCATCATAGCTAGAAGGTTCTCTCATAAGAGTGCCACTGTCATGCACTAGAGCCCCATGCTTCCATGTATAAGTGATAACCATGTACATGTCTCCTTCCTGTGCACCTATGGCCAAATTCCGATGACGATCTTGGCTTTAATCTCCAATGGTGCATTGGTGATCTCCAAAATCAAATGCACACTTCACATATGAGATTGCTAAAACATAAATAATGTTCTTTGTGAAACCATGTACAAACAAAACATCATTCAACTCAAGCACATCACTTGAATGCATCCACAAAGATATGGATCACATTCCAATAACTGGATGTGTGGCATCATCACCCAAATCCACTTCCATGTTGGCATCTTGTTCTTAAAATTTTCTAAAGATCCCCCTAGTTCATATGTCTATATGCTCAACTGCCCACATACCACCCAACACTGGATATGGTATTGGATGAAAGACAAGAAACTATAGAGAAGGTGATCTCAAGCTGGGATGGTAATTCATCCACTCCATGTACAATCTCATCACTCCCTAACAATCGCCTTTTCCATTGCTATCCCTTCTCTTTCTTCTCCTTTGGACAACCATTGACATAGTGCCCCTTCTAGCACGTCTGAAACAAGTCACATGAATCAAATCCTTCTTATTATTGCAATGTTAAAAGACCACGACTCTTCCTCCTTACTCATCTTGAGCATATCAACTACTCCAATCATTGGAGTAACATGAGTATCACACCCACAACCCATCATAAGACCAAATTGCCGCTCTCGTGCATAACAACATACTCCAATCGCTGGAGGATCTATGAAATCATACACACAACCTATCACAAGTTCAAATTACCCTGGTCTGGCATAACAACATACTCCAATCAACGAAGCATCGAGGGTATCACACCCACAACCTATCATAATTCCAAATCGCGCATCTCAGCACACTCCAATCACTGGAGCATCCTAGGTCTCAAACCCACAAAATCCTCCTTTCTTAGTTTCCTCTCATAGGGAGTTTAATTCTCCATGTAATGGATGAGAAATTTAAGGTACAAACCACTCCAGTCACTAGAGTATCATGGGCATCACACCCACAAAATTCTCACACGGCTTGGTGTCTATCTCAGATTGGCTCCAATCATTGGAGTTTTCTTGGGCATTACACCTCCTGAAATATTATGTTCTCAACTCCCTTTCATAGATTGATGACTTCTCCATGTAATGGATGAAAATTTCAACAAAACCACTACAACAAAACCACTACGATACCACGTTGAAATTTGAGGACCTCGCAACCATGACAAAATTCATCCCTCAAATAATCTGATTTCTCAACTCTTTTAAACTTCCAAATCTACAATAATAAATCTTCATAGGTATCATATAGAGTGTAGACACTGCAAGTACAAAACTATTATATCATTTTAGTATCTCTTAGGGAAAAACCAAACCCTCAAATTAGAGTTGAAAATAATGCTTGTAAACAACAAAACCAATAAAAAATTCATTAAATCAATGGATTAGATCAACAACAAATTCATCCAAAAATTCAGATTTGCAACACAATTTGGGACAACAAACACATATCTTTATATTTAACATGAAAGATGACTAGATTGCAACAAATCAACTCATCCCAAGATGGAAATGGAAAACCATTTCAACACATCCAAAACAAAGCTTTACATTATAAAGATTCAACTCATCCCAAGCTGGAATTACAAAAGCCTTACAACTTATCCCTAGTTTCTCTTTATTCTCCAAAAACTACATCAACCCAAATGAAGATTCACATAACTAGACGTGGCATTTTTCCTATCTTTTTGTTAATAATGCTATGAAGTGATGTGCTTATCCTTCATTTTATAGAGTAAGATGAATGAGTTACAAAGTAAAATACCCAACCCTATACTAGATCCATAAATGAAGAATGGGTCCATAAGTGGAGCACTCTACATGTCCTAAGCAGGTAGACACATTTCCACAAGTGTTGATTCACTTACTCCACATATGTTTATGCATCCACAAGTGGAAACTCACCCACTCCACACATTTTAATTCAAGGGTACATATTTTTATGTAACAAATGCACCCTCTTACTCCAAGTGAAAAGAAGATGAAAAGTGGGTTATGAGGCAAAATTCCCTCATGTAACTCTCTCACATTGAGGTGTTTTCTCTCTAGAAATGGCCAAGCAATCAACAACTCAACTTTTTGAAGATGAATGGATAACAAGTTCAGAGCAACCAAACTAATAATGAATATTTTATCATTATGCACACAAGGGAAAGTCAATATCAAGTTTTAGTGAGTGCCCACCAAGTTAAGAGATTGATCAGCATGATAAAGAATGTATCACTATTTGCGAGACATAATGTAACTATTCTATAACTAAAATGGAAAACCATTGCAACAAAATAGAATAGAACAATGATGATATAAAATAAACAAGAAACAATTGGGGCACCTACACACCCAATCATTTATCGCATTCACAAATCCAAAAGAATGGAGGAACACACCTCTAGTAAATAGTAAGCATTGATTGTTTGTATTGATAAAATGATATGAGATACATAAGAGAGGTGAAAACATATATTTATAACATTAGAGTGAAAAAATCTCTAAATTAATGCTTCAGTCACTAATAAGAGTCATTAGGACTTTATTATATAAAATGGTATTTTTACAAAGATAAAATTATACCAAAATCATGAGCTTATACAAAAAATTTCTTATGTACATAGAGTTTAACACCTAATAAAAATGTTATGGTTAGGTAAACAACATGCCCTCCCTCTTAAAATCGTCTGGCTTTTAAAGTTGAGAAATCAAGCAATAAGGTCCAAATGATAAAAAACTACCAATGCATTGAGATGTAATAATGCCCCATGAAATGTCCAAAGTAGGTGGTATAATAGCCAAAAACAATTTAAAAAAAAATTCCTTTGAATTTTTGTGTAGCATAAGTTTGCTCAATTGCGATGGTTAAATCCCTATTTTTTCCTCTAAAGTGATTTTGAAGAATGTGTATGAAGAAAGAGGGTACACTTTTCAACTTAAGTTAGTCTAAGAACAAAGAGTAGATTTGAACTTGAAACCAACTATTTCAAACAATACTACTAATCCAACCAAATGATCTAAAATATAATTATTTCTAAAACATACAAAGATATTTTTTTTTTGTTTTTAGTCAGGCTACCTAAGATACTAGTAATTAATAACATCTACAAACTTTGGTATTCACTTGGAAACATTATGCGTTCCATGTTGTTTCTTCTTTTGGAAATCCCTTCTAATTGATCTTATATTTAGAAAATTTTTGCCTTCTCAAATTTCTCACAATTACCTCCATAATACCTTTAAGCTCTAAAAAGAGTTTTCCTTTCTCCCCTATTAGTGGGATCTTTGTTTGAGTGTCATTGTATGAGTGGCACTTCATGGTATTGGAGTTGATTTGGATGACAGGTACTTCCCATGGAAAGGATTAGGGATAAGTAATTAGATGGGGTTTGGTATCAAAGACAAGAGTAAAGAGAGTAGCGAGAGAGTCTAAAAGCAATGTGGCCATAATAGGCATAAGAAGATAAAGATTCACTCCGATTAAATCCTAACTGTCCATCTCTAAAAATCAATGTATAAGATCAAAGGATTGGGGCCCAATACTCGGTGGACCATCTCAACCACGTCAATGCAATGATAACAACCTCATCAATGCCACATGTCCAGTCAGATGAGTGCCACATTAGAGGGAGTCCATGTTAGTGCCATAACATGCAACTCTGTAGATGCCACGTGTTAGGACATGTATCAATGCCATGTCATCTAGTAATGCATGAAGAAGTCCACGTGGAAGCCACCTCATCTGCAACATCAACACAATAGATCTAAAAACCGACTAAGTAACAATACATCGCAGATATAATGAAGCAATGAAGAATTGGGAGTATGTGAAGAAATGAGCGCGAACCCATGGACCCGCGGTGAGATGTCAACAAAAAATGGCTAAGTATGATGAATCGGTCGGATGGAGATGTCTTGCGAACCCACAATGAGATTTCAAAAAATTGACTAAGTGTTAAGAATGAATAAGGCGAACAAAGATGTCGCAGAGTGTGGTGAATTGTGAGAAATTTTCTAAGTATGGGTTCAAAATAAGTGCGATGGAATGCGAAGGTGTATTCTGAAGGCTGTGGAAGTTTGAACGTAGATGCCTTAGACCCGTGGAGCCATGGTGAGACTTTGAGAAATTTTCTAAGTAGGGGTGCAAAGTGAGTGTAGCAAAGCACAAAGGTGTATTCTAAAGGCCACAGAAGTTTGAACATAGATGCCTTAGACTTGCAGACCCACGATGCGACTTTGAGAAATTGTCTAAGTATGGGTGCAAAGTGAGTGCAGCATAACACGAAGGTGTATTATGGGGATCACGAAAGTATGTATAGAATAAATAATCATGTCGACATATCGACGTCTGAGATTGAATTAAAGTCTAGATCGGACACTCAACATTGAAGCTATGCTACTTGATATCGACGACTGAGATTTAATTAAGAAGATGATCAGACGACGACTGTGCATTGTAGTTGCATGGTGTGTAGACATATCAACAATCAAGATCAACTCGAGGTCCGGATCAAATGACTACTGAGTGACAAGGTCTGTGTTGTGTGTCTTGATGGGTAGAGAATCAGATTGATGGTTGAGGTTCAATCCGAGATTTGATCAAATGGTGGCTGCAAGCTGAGGACCCGATGGTCCTAATATGCTAAAAAGAGATCAACATATGAGATTTGGTTAGGAACCAGATCCAACAAGTGCTGAGTAATGAGGTCGATTACATGCTGTATTAGACAACGAATAAGAAAAGATCGACACTCGAGATCAAATCAAGGTTATATTGGATGACTATTAAGCGTCAAGGTTTTTAATGTGAATAGAGAAAGGATTGGTGATAGTCTCGATTTTAAGAAAATCGGGATTCGACCTCATGGGCATATTTTTTATGTGGACAAATTCATGGAAGCATGGACTATATAAATATTGTTTCCTAAATCTATTTTTAAGTGTGAAAAGTGTGAAGTGTGAAAGGAGAGAGTGCGTAGATCGTGTGGAGAGAACCTTTGAGGCTTTGAGGTTCGAGGATGCCAGAGAATGAAAGGAAGATAATGTAATTGTCTAAGGGTTGCTGGGAGGTGCAAGGTTTAATGAACTTCTGAAATGAAGCAGATTGTGAATTGAAGGAATGTGTTGTAACAACAGAGACATAGAAACAATTTTGTGCAAGTGAAGGCTTGAAGGAAATATAATATTTTACATTATTGACAGATTGAGGAGATTGGTGTCTCCAATAGGTTGGAGCCTACATATTGCTGAGTTGGTGCTCATATAAAGGGATCAATGTCTCTTGTAGGTTGGTGCCTACATGATTTTATAAAAGAATTGTTTTGTGATTTTCTCGCAATTGGGTTTCCACATTAAATATCTGTGTACGATGGATTGTATGGTTGTGTATTTATCATTAACGTTATATTTGGTAAAGTAACACATTGATAACTATTGAAAGAAAAGAAAAAAATAGTCTTATACCGATTCACCCCCCTCTTAGTATAAGTGTTGCAACAACTTCCATCATTATCCCTTGGGGATAGTATTGGTTGTACATCTTGTACATTTGTGGAGAGATTGATCATGGATGTGATAGCTAGTGTGATGCTAAGCTATTGGTGATATTGTGCATTAGTACATATGGTGGTGGAATCAATGATTGATTCAAAGCATGCAATTGATGGGAGTAGTGATGAGTACTAGTGATAGGATTGTTGGGTTCTCTTAGGCAAAGGGAGTTGACCATGATGATACTCTTGCTTTAGGATTCTCTTAGGAAGAGGAAGGTGACATTGTTGAGGTTGTTTCTTTAATCGCCAAAGTTTTTGAGGTGCATGATAGGATTCTCATGCTCATAGTTTGATTACGACCCTTATGGGTTATTAGTCTTCCACAAGCTTGGTATCTCAGGATTGATGAGTTGAGATGTATACACTGTCTTTTTACCAATATAACATTACACCAAAATCACGAGCTTATACACAATTTATTATGTATGTATATTTTAACATATAATAAAAATGTTGTGGTTAGTTACACAACAAACCCTCCCTTTTAAAAATGTTACACCTTCAAAGCTGGAAAATCAAGAAATAAGGGCCAAATGCTGGAAAATTTCTCAAACATGGAAAAGATGTATTGGTGCCCCATGAAAAGTTGAAATTAGGTGGTATAATAGCTCAAAAAAACTAGAAAAATTTATATGAATCTATGTGTAGCAATAGATTTCATAACTTAGGTGGCTAAATCCTTATTTTTCCCTTTGGAGTGATTTCTAAATAATGCATATGAAGAAAGAGGGTGCATTTTGTAACTACGATTAGTGTGATAATAGAGAGCAAGATTTCAACCTAAAACTAATTATTTCAAATAGTACTACAACCAAATGAACTAAAACATGATTCTATATAAAACATACAAAGATTATTTTTTTTCCCCTCTTTTATTTATTTAGGTTACCCAGGATATTGGTAATTTATAACATCTACAAACTTTGGTATTCCCCTGGAAAACATTATGCATCCCATGTTTCACCCTCTTCTGGTAATCCCTTCCACTTAATCTTATGTTCAAAAAATTGTCAACTCCTAAAATTTCTCACCCTTACCTCCACAATACCTTCAAACTCCAAAAAGAATTTTCCTTTCTCATCTATTACTGGAATCTTTGTTTGAGTGTCACTTCATCGCATCAACGCTGATTTGATTAAGATTGCCTTCTTGCTGATTTGAAGGTCATATATTTTAGTTGTTGTACATGGAAGTGGTTGATGTGAACTGAAATCCTAGTGTGCTTGAGATGAGTACTTACACTTGTGAAGGGTTTGACGGGTTGAAATCCTAATTACTCTTGTGATGAGTGTGCGTTTTTACATGTATAGTTTTGGTAGTTCTATTACATGGATGTGAATTATGGAGTTACTTTTCAATGGGTAAGATGCCTAGGAGGACTTGTGATAGGTAGCTGATTTGTTCCACAAGATGCCAACATGTTTTCACCTATGATAGGTGGTAGCTTTGCTTGATTGTTAGCTAATATGGGTTTATTTTCAATGGGTGAGATGTCCATGAGTAATTGTGATAGGTGGATAATTTGTTCAAGTGGATACTAGTGTGTTATTCTTCATTTATGGATAGCATGGATTTATTTTTAGTGAGTGTGATGATTAGGAGGGTTTGTTTAAAGTCATTGATTTTTTCTAATGGATACACGTATTTGGAGTGGTCCATTTATGCTTGTGATAGGCATGCTTAAACATTAGATTGTTTGTTGATTTTTGAGCTTGGGATGGATTGATTCATTCCGTGATAGATTTATGGTTATGATATGTTTTGAATGAGTTGTGATGGAAACCTTGATCAAATTCAATGATCATTGCACATGGAGGAAGATTCCAGCATTATCCCTTAGGAGTAATATTGGTTGTACATCTTGTAAATTTGTTAAGAGATTGATATTGGATGTGATGCTAAGCTATTGGTGATCTTGTGAATTTGCACCCATGGTGGTAGAGTTAGTGTTTGATTCCAAGTGTATAACTAATGAGAGTAGTGATGAGTACTAGTGATAGGGTTGTAGGATTTTCTCAGGCAGAGGGAGTTGATTGGGATGATACTCTTTCTTTAGGATTCTCTCAGTAAGAGGGAGGTGATATTGTTGCATTAGTTTTTGGAGGTTTTGAGGTGCATGAGAGGATTCTCATGCTTATAGTTTGATGATGACCCTTATGGGTTGTTGTTACTCTTACCATGAGATTGGTATTTTAGAATTAATTAGTTGATATCTATGCATATTCTGTCTTGTTCTTTTCATAGATATGACCCACTTGTCTTGGTCCTTTTGGAGATGTGATTATCTTTGCAAGATGTCCCGATCAACCCTTGATGCAGTGCAAAAATATTTTGTCCCATAATGATGATTGTAGGGATGCTAGAGTTTTGACAAGTTACAATTAATGTATTTCTTGTTCTCGAGTGATTTTAAAGTTTAGTAGGAAGCAATGATCTAGGGTTATGTTCCTTTATTTTCATAGATGGCGATTGCTATCTTTAAACCCCTATTAGAGTGGAAGAGGGAGTATCTTGGTTTGGTGGTGTAAACCAAGAGGCATTTTTGTATTCTCCTTGCATGTTCACCATCCAGATGCCAAGTTGTAGATTGCTTGGTTAATTTCTTAGAGAAAAATGCACCTTTGTGAGGAATGAATGCTTGGATGTTGAGGTGAGTGTACTTATACTTGTGGGTGTGGAAGTTGTAGCGTAAGTATGATGTTCTATCACGATGAAGGAGGATCCTTTCAGATTTTTGGAGGCATTGGATTTATAGGGTGCAGTTTCAGAGGGAGTTTATGGGTGTTACAAAAACCACTTTTCGTGTAAAGAGGGAGTGTTAGCTTTTGGGGTAACTCCAAAAGTGTTTTCACCTTGATAGGAGAGCACTATGTCTCCTAGTCTATTGGAAATGATTTATGAACACATGGATGACTCAGTTTGGGTGGATACTTGAATTTAGTTAGAGTGATAACATGGAACCCTTGCCTAAGAGGTTGTTTATCTAATTGAAATGATGACTAACCCACTAGGTGCACACAATGGGGTAGTCAGTTGCTTGATTAGGGGAGGCATATACCTAGAAGTAGGAGCACCAAGAACTTATCCCTTGGAGCTTGGGACCATATGATATATACCTTGGAGGTTGTACACTTGACTTAAGGACACTTTGGTTGAGGGGCATACTTCATGGAGGTTGATGATGGACTCAAACATGTATATTGAAGAGGGTGTTAGAAAAACAGGACCGTAGAGCAATAAAATAAAACAAATGCGGAAACAAAACACAGAAGATACACAATACAAGAGAGACACAGATTTACGTGGTTCACCCAGTGTGGGCTACGTCCACCAGAGAAATTGCCAGGTCCTTTCTTTATTATTATCCAGCAAA